>KZ987816.1:0-20563 GCA_003614145.1 Piptocephalis cylindrospora
AGGAAGGACAAGGCGAATTTGAAGAGGATGAAGGGGAAAGGGAGGAGAGAGGCCAAGAGGAGGCTGAGACGAGTGTCGGAGAGGGACGTTGGAGGATTGCGAGTGAGAGAGGAGGGAAAGAGTGGGGGAGGCAGGGAGGAGGGAGAGAGAGGGAGGGAGGAGAAATGTAAGCAGAAAACCGGACGTGGATGGACCATAAGTGAGTGTGTGGGCCAGCAATGTGCTCAGTATGCCCCTTACTCTGGTCCTCTCTTGCCATTGGCGGATAGGGTGGAGCCTCAGATTTTCATGAGAAATTGGTGAAAAATTCAAATGGGTTTTGAGCGATGCTTACCTGAGAGACATGACATGACGGGTAGTCACCCCATAGATCCAGTACCCTCCACATTAGGGGGAAGCGGCGTATCCTATCGAGATGAAGGGACGAGACCCATGAAAGGGACAGTATGGTTCATTTGAATCGATTTCCTTCCATTGGCTGATTAGTAATGGGCAAGGTCATGCGATATTACTTGTAGTGTAACATGCATATTTTTTTCGTTGAATTCCTTAATCATCTTACATTACGACTATAGAAGGAGTGACCGATATAGATTGGGTAAAGGGATAGAATGAATTCATCTCGCTTTCGGGGTCGTCTACGCTCATTTAAACACTTGACTAGAGACATGATAATCTCTTTTGCTTGAAGGATACTCTAATGGACAGACACTTTTACATCGAAATCACATCTCTTTTTAGACCGATGGAAACAAGAAGGTGAGCCGTAACAACATTGAGGAAAGATGAAGATGGGTTAAGGATCTCCGCTTTAGGATCTTCCCCCACAAATGGCGCACCCACTCACCCACACTCACTCACCCACCCACACACATATGCCTGGGATCTTTTTTTCTTGGTGACCGGCTTCATCCTATCGACCAGTGTGGATCTCGTGTGGGGGAAGCCCCAGATCAAGGGAAAAATAATAAAAAGGGTCGACACCAAGGGAGCCTTGGATTCGTTCTATTCCTTCTACTCTCCCCCCCCCTCTATCTTCTTCTTCCCTCCCAGGACTACTCTTACCCACTCTTTCTATTACTCTAGCACTTACGGACACGATGGTTCAATTTGGGGAAAATACCAAGGAATTTGTCGCGGGTACCATGGGAGGATGGGCCCAGGTGATTGTGGGACATCCCTTTGACACGCTCAAGGTACAAGTGGGGACGGGATGGAAGCAAGTGGGACTCTACGTGACTTTGCCACTCATGCCCCTCTGATTCCTGATGTAGGTCATGATGCAAACTCAAGGGCCTTCAGGCAAGTTCAATGGAAGTATGGACTGCCTTCGACACATGGTCAAAACCGATGGGCCCCAGGCCCTATATCGTGGGATGAACTCACCCTTGATGGGCATTGGTATCTGGTAGGCCGAAGAGGAGAAGAGGGTGTGATATGGAAGTAGAAACGCTCATCACGTCACTCTACGTGACCTTGCAGTAACTCGGTCCTATTCACGGCCAACGGATACTTTCGTCGTATGTTGACGCCTCCTGACTCTACGGAACCCTTGTCCCTTGGTACGTCATTGAGCCGGGGGGTGGGATGAGGACTTGCTGACACTTCTGGTGCATTCGGGATAGGTCACATGATGATAGCCGGTGGATTATCGGGATCCGTGATGGCGTTTGTCAATTGTCCTGTTGAACTTCTCAAGGTCAAGCTCCAGGTCCAAGGAAACTCCACTGGAGCAGCAGCGACTGCCGTAAGTGGTGTCCTCATGCCGTTGTTATGGCCTTGACTAGGATCTAACCAGTGTCACCTCGACAATTCTAGTACCGAGGCGTCTTGGACTGTGGGGCAAAGACGTATGCAGCCTATGGATTCAAGGGCTTGTATCGGGGAATTGCCATTACACTTATTCGGGATACCCCATCATTTGCCGCTTATTTTGGTAGGTGAAATGGCCTTGATTTGATCCTTGTTTACTCCAATGATCCTCATCTCTCCTCATGCTGGTTAGGTGCCTACGAGGGCCTCAAGATGATGATGGCGGCGAGGAAGAAGGGGGATGACCTGGGGGCATTGGAGCTCTTGACAGCAGGCGGCTTTGCCGGGATTGCGGCGTGGTTGGTGTGTTTCCCGCAGGATGTGATTAAATCGAGGATGCAGAGTGATTCATCGTACCGAACAACCCTGGAATGCGTGCGGTCTTTGGTGCGACAGAATGGAAGTAACGTTCGGTCGTACTTCAAAGGCTTTGGCCCGACCATGGCCAGGGCCTTCCCTGGAAACGCAGCGACCTTCTTGGCATATGAATGGACGCGTCAAGCTATGTCTGGACCCGACTCCGTGACCGAGCCGCCTCTCGGTACTGTGACCCTTGCTTAATGGAGGGGAGAGCGAGGTTTGGGCTTGATCGAGGAATGTGGGGAAATCGTGAAATAGAGAGAATTGGATCAATGCAGAGATACAACGCGTATCCTCTATAACATTAGCAACAAACGGTATCAAGGTGACTACATCATTGCTTTTCCCACGAGATCAAGGATGACCTTTATAAAAGAATCAATCTAGTAAAGCGTGTAAACACGCCTTGCACATCGACACATTGAAAAAACACCACGATCCATCGTAAATAGCCGCAATTATTGAGACTTGATCTTGTCCTTGGCAGCATCGACCTTCTTTTGGTAGGTCTCGATGAAGAACTGAACAAAGAGGAGAAGGTATGAGCTGATGGAGAAGCAACCGAAGAAGGCGGCAGTCTCAGTGCCAGCACAGGTGCCCATGCTGGGGAAGGAGGGGTAGTAGGTGGAGGCCCAGTAAGTGTAGGTGCAAAAGTAGATGATGCCAAGGTCAATGACAAACTGGGAGATTTGCAGAGTGGTGAGATGCTTCTTCCACCAGACGCGGATACCAAAGGAGGAGAGGAGGTAGTAGTAGTACATGATGATGTGGACAAAGAGGTTAAGGGCGATGGGGGCCCAGGAGACGGTAGTGCGACCTTGGAGCTGGAAAAAGCAGATAGTGAGAGTCATGCTATGGTGGTAGTAGTGGAGGAAGTCCAGAGGCTTCTTCTTGAGGACGAGAAGGACGGTGTCAAGAAGCTCGTAGTACTTGAAGAGGTAGTTGATGTAGTAGAGAACCTCGAGACGCTGCGTCCAGGCGCTGGCATCGCACACGGAATAGAAGAAGCCGTGTTTGGCAATAATGGGGACAATTTCCTGGACCATAAGGCCAAAGAGAAGGGCTGAGCCGATAGTGAGGAGGAAGTTATGGATCCTACTCAGGGTGGGGAGGCGGAAAGGCTTGTCGACGTACCGACGCATGAGGAACTGGCCGCCAAAAATGACAGCCAGGTAGAGGACACAGCTAATGACGACCTCATGAGGGGTGGAGAGCGGGGTGACGCCGGTGACAAACTTGAAGTCGGAGGCCTCCTGTCCGGTCAGCATCTTGTATGGGACGGTCAGAAACGAGTCAAGGTTAACCCCCCAGGGCTGTTCCAAGGAGAATCCAAAGCTCATGGTAGGAAGGGGCGAATACGGGACTGAATGGAGGGGAGACGGGGGAGGGGGGAGTGTAGGGAAAAGAAAGGGAGGATGCGGGAGGGAGGGGCTGAGCGGTGGCCAGGACCAATATTTATACATAGGCGACATGAAGGGTAAAGGGTGGAAAGTACAGTAAAATAAGTGTATATGTGTATGTGTATGTATGTGTATGTGTATGTGTATGTGTGTATGTGTGTATGTGTGTATGTGTGTATGTGTGTATGTGTGTATGTGTGTATGTGTGTATGTGTGTATGTGTGTATGTGTGTGTGTTATCGGTGAGAAACAAAGCGGGTTGTGCTGTGGCGGGATGATTGTAAAGTAGAAAGGGAGAGAGGCTCAAGTCGCGTTTTTTTGCGTGAGGGAGAGGAGGGAGAGATGAGAGGTCATTTTTTGCCAGGGGAAGAGAAAACGTGGCGGAAGGGATGAATATTTTGAGGTCTTGCCCTCTGCCTTTCGCTCCTTGGTCTCGATAAATGCGTATGTACAAGGGAACAACGCGCTTATGAACCACAGAGGAGGGCGGGCTCCGGTAGTCGGGGCGAGGGATTGAGCGGGTGTGGGAGCGGGAGTAGGGGCAAGAGGAATGAGCTGATGCTTCAAGGTGAAAGGCCGGGCCAGTGAAAGACCCAGCCCAGCCAATCATTTCTATTGGCATGTGGACGAGTTTTTTATATATGGAATGTGGCACAGGAGAGGAAAAAAGAAGGTCGGAGGAAAAAAAAGAGAAATCTGGATCAGAATGGGATGCTCCTCCATCTAGCGCAGACTCTGTATAGGCAGTAAAGGGTACCGAGAAAAAACCACTCGCCTTCTCAACAGATCTAAGATAAGCACAAATGAGCGGTCCAATGAATGAGTCTAATACATTGCTTTTTCAGCTATTCCTAGAAGAGGCGTCCTTTACGATTTCCAGTGCGGTCGTGGACTGATGGCTTATGGAGACAGGTAGGGGGGCGAGGGAAAGGGAGCAGAAAATAGCTCGGAGTTTACACTGCCAGGACTGGAAGAGGTCAGCAGCCAGATGCGTTGTGATAACCAGTGTGCTATGCTTCATTGTTATTCTTAGTATTAGACCTATGGGTTTCATGGATGATGACTGTTGACTTTGTTGATGGGTGGCGACTGGGCTGATCCTTGAGACGCTCAGCATGTGCACAAGGATAGTTTTGCGATGCGGAGTATATGTTAAAAGGAAAAAGCATGACCCGGGTATCCTGTGTATGTGTGGATTGAACGAGACGTGACACGCCAAGGGCTCTTGTAAAGACATCAGCCATCACGATCCTATCCGTATCGTTCTATTGCACTAGCTATCCTCATCCCCTTCTCATCACACTTGTCGTTGATCCCATTGTGACAGGGCCTCGTGAAAGGCATCTTCCTCCTTGGCTGGCATGGGGTAGCAGTGTTCGGGGCCGGGGAAGCTCCCAGCTGTCACCTCTTTTCCGTATTGCTCCACAGCTCTAGCCATTTCCACGGAGAGCTGAGCATATTGCTTGCAGAATCTGGGAGGAAGGAGGGGGGGGGAGCAATAATCAGTATGGATGGCCTTGTCCATCCATCATTCCAAGTAGACGTACCGTGGAAGGAACTTGTCAAAAATTCCTAACATGTCCATCATCACAAGGACCTGGCCGCTGCACTCTTGGCCTGCCCCAATGCCAATGGTAGGGATACTCAGCCGGTCGGTGACGGCCTTGGCAACGGGAGCCGGGACGGCTTCCAGGACAATACTCCAGCACCCAGCATCTTGCAAGGCCAAGGCATCTTCTAGTAAATGCATTGCCTACAAAGGAAGATGCATGAGATGGGGGAGAGGCGTAGCCGGGACTTCAACAACACCTACCTGACTGGCCGTCTTCCCCTGGACCCGGTAGCCCCCAAGAGCTGCCTGGGACTGGGGAGTGAGACCAATGTGACCCATGACCGGGATGCCCGCTCCTGTCATGGCCGAGATCCTTTCCTTGTACACACGTCCACCCTCAAGTTTGATGGACTAGGGGGCAGGGAGAGAGGGGTAAGAGAGTGGTACAGCCCACATCATGACATATAGAGACTGCACAGGACATACTTCGACATTTCCTTCCTGCATCAGCCGACATGCATTTCTAATGGCTTGTTCTGTACTGGCTTGGTACGCGCCGAAAGGCAGATCTCCTATGAGAAAGGCCTTTTGAGCCCCACGAGATGTTGCGCTACAGTGGTGGATCATATCCTAATCGAAAGACGGGGGAGGAGGGAATGAGCGACCTAAGGGATCATAGAGCCGTTCCCTCAACCCAGATATCACACACCTACCTCCATGGTCACAGATGTGGTGGAATCATACCCGAGACACACCATCCCCAGGGAATCCCCAACGAGACACAGGTCCATGCCAGCTCGATCGACAATCAATCCTGTGGGGTAATCGTACGCCGTCAGCATGGTTATCGGTCGCTTCTCTCTCCATAGCTTTCGAATGGTCGTCAGTGTCACTTTTTTCCGGGCGGCTTCCTCTCCCTCTTTGCTAGCAGGCGCTGACGCTGGATGAGAGCTGTATGTCCGCCTCGCCCCTCCTCCAAAGGACAGGTCTTGGCCATCCGCGTGGGACAAGCGTGCCTCTGGAGTACGGGTAACGACTCCCAGATGACGGTACCCTAGTCCTTGAGTCTTGGCCCCACCAACTCTCCCATTTGCGCGGGTCAGTAGTGAACGGGCAGCTGGAAGGGTGCGGACGAGACGACCAAGAGATGCCATGGGAATAACTAGAATGGGGGTATGGATGGAGTATGGGGTGCCTAGCGTATGGCGAATAAATAACGGTGCGGCTTGAGGATGAGAGAGGAAGGACGAAAAGTGGGCTTGCTCTTCTCTTGTCTCCTCTTCCCATCTCACCTCTTACCTCCTATCTCTCACCTCTCGGCTAATCATGCTCCAGACCAGGAACTGTATCGTTTCATTCCCCGAGTCAAGGCGTAAGTGTCGTGCCGACTTGGGCTGGGTCAGTCCTCCCTTACTCCCTCTCCATCTTCCTCTCATTCTTCCTGACTCATCTGGTCTTACACACACACGCACACACACATCCCCTTGCCTCTCTTTTCTGACTCGCTAGGTGTTGTCACCTCAGCTCTTGTGGGAAACGCGGGGAAGGAATAACCCGAGGGGTTCTCCACTTGAACTTGACCTGACTCTTTCCCAAGGACGCTTGACTGCACCACGGTCTCACTTCCCCACATCTTCCTAATTGAGGGATCGTGTCTCTATCCGAGGAAGGCGCGCGTCTATCACCTTTTTGTGGGAAGCATTACGCGAAATGAGCCGGCGGGACAGGGTTCTGGTAGCCGTATACTAAGAGTCTGGGACGGGGTATTATGCCTGTCCCACCAGGGATGATCTACAGTGTATACATAAGAATGCTGACAAAGGAAACCCAGCCATGGGCTGACAGAGAGAGAGAGAGAGATGTCTATATATATGAAACTTGAATAGAACTGTCAAATCACCTCCCCTACTAAATTCATCTATCCATCAACCCTACGTTGCATTCTTTCCAGCTCCCTTCACCACTTCCCCTCCCCCTCTCTTCCCATGTCGCAGAACCAGCAATACCCTTCTGAAGAAGAAAGAAGGCGCCTCTTCCGGGAAAAGGCAGCCTTGCCCAAGGGCCAGGGGTGGGAAGAGCTATGGAAGGACGGCCTGACTCCATGGTGCAACGACCGACCAGCTCCTAGTGTGGAGGCTTTTGTTCGGTCAAACAAGATTCAGCTCCCGACTGGTCGATACCTGGTTCCGGGGTGCGGAATAGGCCATGAGGTCTACATGTATGCCTCTCTTCCCCAGTGCAAGGAGGCCTGGGGCGTGGATATCAGCGCAACCGCCATGGAACATGCTAATCGCGACTTGGCCTCCAGGAATCTCGAGCACCATGGAAGGGATATTGGTCTGGAAAAGGTTCGATTCAAGGTCGTGGACCTGTTTTCCCCTGCCCCTTCTTCCCTCCCCATCGAACCCTTTGACTTGGTCCATGATTACACCTTTCTGTGTGCCTTGCCCCCAGCCATGAGGCCCGCTTGGGCTACCCGTATTACCGAGCTCACTCGGCCTGGTGGTCTCCTCATTGCCCTGGCTTTTCCCCTAGATGATCACATCGGAGGTCCTCCCTATTCCCTTAACATGTCCATCTATCATGACCTCCTGGATCCAGGCTTTGAACTCATTTATGAACAAGTCCCCGAAGAGAGCCTCCCCGGGAGAGAGGGGAAGGAGCGACTGACCGTATGGAGAAGAAAGGGGGGTGTTGTCGAATAAGGCTCACATGGGCCCGTGTGCTCAATACATCTGGTTAAGATCTTCCAGATTCTTATCATCCTAACATACATGGTCCATTTAACTAATGATTCTTTTCATTCTTTTTAATCATCTCAAATCAATCATCTTCATCCATCCCATCCCATCCACATCACACTTTCACATATCAGTAAGCTGAGCCGAGAGATATGGATCCGAGAAGTCCGCCTCCTCCCTGATCAGCAAGGGAGGTGCCGTTTTGTTGATAGAGGACGGATCGTAGGTGCTGGAGCAGGACCTGGATAAACTCTTCCCTCCCCACGCCTCCACCATGGCCCGAAGGCCTATCCTCACCCATCCCGGGGGGTAGGCTTTCCCAAGTGATCTGCCGCACCTTTTTAATCCAGTCATCCACAAGGATCGACGCCGTATTCCGAAGGGACACCATCACCGAGGGAGGGAGCCTGACTCGTGACTTCTCCGGCCCAAGCGTTGCCTTGGATCGGTATACCGTGGCATTAAACATCGACCGGGTCATCGCCCCTCCCATTCCGTTTCCGCCCTCCTCGGCCCCCAAAGATGTCGTAAGGGAGCCTGACGTCGAGGAGGACGTCTCCAGATAGTAAAAGAGATGCTGGGTAAAGAGAAGTGTCGATGCCTCCACCATCCCCAATGCCACCTCGATTCTTTTGGTTAAGGCTGGGAGAAACCGTGTCCTCATCTCATTCACACCTTCCCGTAGCGTCCCTGGCCCCATCTCTTCCATCTTGCTCAATTTGTCTTGTAATTCCTTACCCAGCTCAGCTTGAGCGCCCTCCCCCTCCTCATCCTCCATCCAGTACAGCATGAGGAGCTAATAGGAAAAGAAAGAGAGTAAGCTTTCACGTTTCAGTATCCACTTCAAACTCATTCAGCCCAACTTACCTCTTTGACCTTGGAGGAGGAGGCCCTGGTAGGATCCTTCAGAATCTGTTGCAAATCTTCATACGTCAGCGTATCGCAAGAAAGGTCACTAAACGCATTCTTGGTGATTAGCACCAGGTGGGACAAAGAAAATGAATCTAAGCCATCAAAGGAAGGTGAGCGCTTTGACCATCATCACATGGGCACTTCTCAATCATTTCACACTGTATCTTTAATCCTTACCTTTGGAAGGCTCCGAAGAGTTCAGCACTGGCGTGATCAGAGGACGGGTAAGGACCCCAGGGAATCCAAAATTCCCCTGGACTCCAATTGATTTTTCCGTAAAGAAGAGAGCATGCCGTAGCATGCGGTTCACCACCACCCCTGCTCTCCTTCGCAGTGGGCTTGTTCCCACGGGCCCATTGGACACTAAGAGAAAGAGATAGTATGAGAGATGAGTTCTAAACCTTGGAACTTCTTCCCAATCTCTTGCAAAGCCAGGCCACCTACCCTTCTCAAGCCCTCGTTCGTTCACCTCAGGAACCAGGGTATCAGACCATCCTTGTCCCCCAAAGTGAGTCAGGACCTGGAGGGGTAGGGAATTGAGGGATGCCGGGAGCCGCTGGACCCGATCATCTACACACCCGGCCAGGATTCCCATAATATGCTCGAGAACCCGTAGACCCCCAAGTCGGGTTCCACCGCGACCGCACACCTCCCGATCCACTCGAATCAATCCTTCCTGGTGTGTGCTCATCAGTGTACACACCCGATCCTTGATTCCTCCTCCCTCTTCTCCCCATCCCCTGCTTGTGCCATCTCTCTCCTCGGGTCCGTCCTCTATCCCTTCCAGGGATAGATCGGTCTCCCAAGCCGTAGTGCCTGTGAGGAGGAGACGGACAAGGCGAAGGGTCCGGTCCATCAAATGAAGATAGGTGGGAGACAACCGCCCATCCCCTCCTTCCCTAGGGTCCCGGCGACCTCCAAGACTCAGGAAAGACATGTCTCCAAGGGCCTCAAGGAGCCCTGCCTCCATCAGCGCCATCGATCCTTTCCGGGTGGAGGCCATTGTGGAAAAGAGAGAAAGTCGACCGAGATAGAGATGCACGGCCTTTTCTCCCAGTTGACGTCGATTCACCTCTTCTTCTCCCTCCTCCTCCACCTTTCCTTGGCCCAGAATACTTCCATCCCCCGCGGTTTGAGAGGTTCGTTGGGTAGCAAGGTAAGAAAGAAGAAAGGTGTCAAGGGATCGAACCTGATGGATGAGGGCACGAAGTGCCTGCCATCGCACCAGCTGATCCTGGATAATGTGGCTGCCCCCGTCCCCCTGCCCATTACCACATTCTTCCTGAAGGAGAAGTGCATTAAGGAGAGAGGTTCCGAGAATCATCCATTCCTCTCCTCCGCTTTCCAATGCATCCTGGGCGGCCTGACGGAGAACAGCTTGTAATGGGCCAGAGCCCGTTCCGATCCCCCAATCTCCTCCCATTACCCCGGATCGGATGTCCTCGTGGCCCAGGAGGGCTAGAAGGGCTCCGGCAAGGTATCCTCTGGCCTGAATCCCTTCCCCGATACCCCCACGGCCTGAGGCGTATACAGAAAGGACTTCGGCCACCACCTCCTCTCGACCTTGCAGAATCGGATGAGTGGAAGAGACGAGAGTTAGGGAGGCCAGGGATTCCACAACTCGTACAGGCAAGTCTCCACGACCGGCCCATTGAACTGAGCGGGTACACAGGGCCTGAATCACCTCCCCCTCCTTTTCCCCTGCTTCGGCAGTGATGCCAAGGGTCTTACCCCGAGCCAAGGCCGCTTGCACAGCTTGACTCCAGGATTCCACCAGGGTGTAGGCCGAGTGGTATAGGGCCCTTTGTCGGTTGTGGGTAAAGCCCAGGCGCATCCCTGCCCGGATACCCCCACCACTGGGGGAAAGGGCAGTAGCCCAAGGATTAGAATCCTCCACCCCTCGGATCAGAGTTGAATGAGGAGCGGTGGTGAGAGTATGGTAGAGGAGATCTAGATTAAGACGGGGACAGCCACGATCATCCTGGCCCTCACACGCCTCGACGACTGGGGGAAGGGCCCAGCCCAGAAGGGGGCTTGGAGAGGCGGCGGCCTCCTCAGCTGGATGGACCATCCCAAGGAAGGAGAGTACTCGAGGATCCCATCCGCCCATCCGCTTTGCTAAAGCCTTTTCAGTGGTTGGATCTGCTAGGCCTGAGATCAAAAGGACCGAGGAGGCCTTGAGTAACCAAGCTTGTTGGTAGACTCGAAGGGCCAGAGCTCTACGGTCCCCATCATCTCCCTCCCCGGCTTTCTCTCCCCCCTCCATGGCCTCCTCCAGGCCCTGAAGGACCCATTCCCCGAGTAAGGGGGAAAGAGGTCGAGCAGTCCTGGAGGAGGTCAAGAGGGATAGGACGAGTGAATGGGCCATTTCCGTTAGCTCCTGTCCACCTGACCCTTGCATAAGACGGGAAAGAGCCCCAAGGCAGCTTCCTCCCTGATCCAGGAGGGATGGGGAAGAGGTGTGGGCCTGAGTCAGGTTTAGACCCAGGAAAAAGTGGGCAGTGTTAGTCCCATCTTCCACGCCGTCCATGAGCAGACGTAGGATCCCCATGGCCACTTGAGAAGCTTCTCTTCCGGCTTCAATCTCAACATCTTCCAGTCCCGTGGAGATCCCATCTCCTTCCTCTGCTAAAAGGCCTCGAAGTAGGCCTGGACGATCCAGGGCATCCATAACTCCGTATCGGATCCGACGAGCATACCCACTGGCCTCAAGAACAATGGCTAGGCGATGGGACCCCTGTCCACCAGCCCGAGCAAGGGCCCGAAGAAGACGAACAGCATGCTTCCCCACTCCATCAGCCCCATCTAGACGGATAGCCAAGGCCACTGAGACCAAAGCTTCTGGAGTTGTGGCCCATAGGGTCTCCAGGCGATCCAGGGGCCCAGGAAGGGCCCAGGCCAATGAAGTGGACGGGCTAGGATCAGGTCCGACCCCCTCCTGTCTCTCCCCCATGATGGAGGAGGGAGCGGTGGAGAAGGCAAGACCGGTGAGCGAGGAGGCTTGGGAAGTGACCGAGAGGAGATGAGGGATAAAACCCTCAAGGTAGATAGATTGAACTTGGAGGACCTGAGTGAAAAAGGAGAGGATACGACCGAGCATCCACTTACGCATCTGCCCTTCCTCCTCCCCCTCCTCATCCTCATTATTACCAGCAGCTTTTGTTCCAGTCTGGGAATAGGTATCTTGTTTCACCTCAACTCGCATGGCCAATTGAACTAAGAGAAGAAGCTCATCCAAAAGGGCTTCACCTCCAAGGATCATGGTGAGGATAGCGTGGCCCGGATTGAGAGCCACCTTCCACAGTCCATCCATGCTCAAGGATTCCCCAGAGTCCTTAGTGGATAAGGCCCGAGTGTATTCGGAGAGATCTAGAGTGGTGACACACCTTTCTAGCAATGATACAGCCTGGCCCACTATCAACCATCTTTCCCCAGCCCGAACATGATGACGAGTCCGGGCACGAAGAAGAATGTGACGGATGACAAACTTGATGTAGGGAGTAACTCCCGAACGGACCTGAGAAGGGAGGCGGCGGCCGGACCCGAGACTAAGGGGAACTGAAGGTGATTCCTTTCCTTGGATGCCCGAAGGATATATGAGGGAGAGGAGAAGGGCGGTAAAGGCTCGGGCCTCCTCATGCCTTCCTTCTCGAACCTCAGCTTCGTCCAATTCAGCAGCAAAGGCTCCTCCTTCCACATCCAGGGAAGGAGTGGAGGTGGGGACCATCTGACTTTTCTCAAGGAGGAGCCAGATCTCAAGGGAGGTCCTTAGGTCTCTTTCGGTACCTTGAAGCAGGACTAGTTCGTCCTGGGTCTGATCATCCATGGTACGAGGGCTTCCTAGAGAGTTCTGTCCTTTCCAGATCCTTTGATTCACCCGTGGGTCCTGGCCTCCAGTTAGGGCGGAGAGGGCCCAAAGCGCCGAGGCCTTTAGGGCACGGGGGACACCCGAAGAACCCACGAGGCCAAAGAGCCGATCCAAGGCTTGCCAATCTTTAGTCTCGACCACCTCTCTCCTAGCTTCCTGGGAGCCCTTGGCTACGGCATAGAGGAGGTCAAGGAAGGGGGAGAGGACGGTAGCCTCGGAGTCGGCCATTCGCCTCCCCCCAATCCAGGCGCCCTCGGCGGTATAGGATCGAAGGACGGCAAACAAATGGGGCCAGGTGCAAAGGGAGGGGCGTGGCCCAGAAGTGGGGGCCATATTCCTACCCCCACTCTCTTCCCGGGCTTGTCCAGGGACGTGCCGAATACCGATACGATGCTGCATGAAACTAGCGGCTCCGGCAGCCCCCCTCTGGCCTCCCGCCAGGGCAGTGAGCATGCGGAGGCAAGCGGCTAAAATATGAGGGGTCCTGGACTGAGTGGACCATTCTAGGAAACCTGCGGCTCTTTCCGCTCCCCACCAGGCACTTCCAGCGTCTCCGCGATCCCTGTAGACGGCAGCAATGAGATCAAATACCCCATCGATTCCCGGTGCATCTCCTATTGCTATGAACATCAATAGGGAGGGATGGAATGATGAGTGAGATGTAGAATTTGGGTCCTCTCCTTGCCCTGGACTTACCCTTCTCTTTGTCCTTGGAGGACTTGTCATCGCCTGTGCCAAGGAAGACATGGGCTTCCTCTAGGGACATTTCACCTTGCTGCTTCAGATACCTGAGGGGTTCTGTGAGATAATAGACAATGCGTTGGAGGAAAGGTTCAAGTTGATCAAGGACCATGTCCTGGTCTTCACGATGCTTTCGGAATTCTTCGATACTGGTGTACCGCAGGGACGTGGTACCCATGATAGGTTCACCACGGACGGCTCTGACCAAGTGATCCCTGGCGTAGAGCATAGCTCCTGACCGAACTGACAGGGTGAAAATTCTATTGGCCGTCTCATCCTTCCAACCCATACGTCGTGCCAGGGCAGGGTGACGGTCGGTGGCGCGGGTGATGGCGAGAATTAGTTGGATGGCGAGAAGACCCCTCATGCCTTCGTCTCTCCACGGGATGACATCTATGAGGAAGGAGGGGGGGAGGAGGGGGGTGAGTAGAAGGCAGGAAAGGTAAGGTTCCCTTTCCCAGTGTAACATACTTGGGCCGGGGAAGAGGACTTTGGAAAGACGCTCGATGAGACTGGCATCCTCGGCAACATCTCTACCGGCCTGGCCAAGGCCTAGGCTACGTCCAAAGGAGGAGGAGGAGTCCAGGGAATCTTGATTGGAATGGGAATGGAGAGGCCTGTCAGAGGGAGCATCGAGACCAGCCATAATGGCAGAGATGAGAAAGATGCATTCCTGGGATCTTCCCTGGGCCTTGGCCAGATGATCTACAAGGATGAGGATACCATCCCCACCAAGGATTTGACCGACTCCAGCCCAGTAAAGGGCATGTCCAAGAAGTTGAGCTTCCCTACGACGGTAGACTTGATGAAAAAGTTCTTTCGTTTGCTCTGGAGCGGAATCGGAAGGAGGGTCGCTCTTGATGTGATTGATGATCTTGGGGATCCAATCAGCCTGGAGGATGCTAGTGACGGTAGACTTGGCAACATCGCGCACTTCGGCGACGGGGTGACGGGCCACGGTCCAGAGGAGGAGGGAGAGGGCACGGGCACGCTGGAGTCGTTCCTCCCAGCAGCAGACTTGGGCAGCCTCTGAAGGGGACCTATCAAGCCGACTGGCATAGTCTTGGCCTGTTAAATACCATCCAGCGGCTTCGACAAAATCGATGGACAGGGAAGTGGCAATGTGAAGGATGGACTCCTTGCTCTCCTTGGGCAGACTGGGCAGATTGGAGTCGCCGATGGACAAGGGTTTTCCAGCGTCAAGATCCTGCTGGGCCTGCTGATTTTTAGGAGATTTGAGATCAGCTTTGGTAAAGAGGGAGGCAAAAGGGGGAACGTAGATTTGGAGAGTTTCACTCAAGGTCTCCAGAGATTCCCTGGAGGGACGATGGTGGCGAGTGGTTTCAAGAAGGCAGGTGAGATCCTTCCACATGGTAGGCCACCACCGGAGATTATCCGGTTGGGATGGTGGCATAGTATGAGTTGGATGGGAGGGGGGAAGGGGGAGGGGGGGGAGAGGGAAGGATTTGAGAGGAAGAGTGAAGGGAAGGAAGATGGGGAAATGACAACAACAAAGAGCGGGGGCGTCAAGTGGCGGTCAAGATACAGGACTCGCGACCACTGATGTTTGAGAGGAGAGGGAGGAGCGCGTAGAGGAAAAGCCTGTTGATGAGGAGGAGGCCATCCTTTAGCGTGATGTTGCTGTTACTACTATTGAGATGCTGGGGACAGGTCATGGCTCTCTCCGCCCCTGGCCTCAGACAGCTTAGGGTTGCGACCTGCAGAAATTAGCGCGTGCACAACAGTTCAGACTGCGCAGTGAAAAAAGGCCAGATTGTTTTTAAACGCGAGCAGAATAATGATTTTTCGTCCTGGGAGATTTCTTAGGCATGAGGACCTGCTACTCTGATCCCCAGACTAAGCGTTGAGCTCACTGACATTATCTTTTTATTTTCTATTTTCTCTCTCTCTCATACCGGTCATGTCGAAGCAAGCCCCTTCTAAGTTTCGTGAGCTTTTGCGTCGGTCCATGGCCAAGGCGTTGGATAGGACCAGTAAAGGTAAGTGCCTTTCCTGTAGACCTAGCCTATCTAACCTCGTCTCATGCCATGTTTATCAGGTATTCGAATGGAGATCCCGGCGGAAAAGGAAGGGGGAGAAATGCTCGTACCACTGACCCAGCCAGGAGACAGTCGGCATATGCGGATTGGTTCGGACAGAGATATTGGAGGGCATTCGTGGGCCAGATTACGCGATCCTACGCCAGACATGCCGTACACGACATTTCATGGTCGTACGTCTCATCTCCTACCGAGAGACCGACCGGATGTGGCGCGGGTAGGGTATGCGGCGTTCCGGTCACCGGACCCCGAGATGAACTTGTTTGGACGAGATTACTGGGATACTGGTCTGTATCGATATTTGAGTATCCGTGCACGACTGCCCAAGGACGCGCCGGTTCGACGGTTCATGGTGAATGTTCAGACGGCAGGGATCGTGAAGACAGATCTCTTCCAGCATCGACTGTACTTAAAAACGCCTCGGCCAGGACAGGGTGGGGACGGGTGGCAGGATGTCCATATTCCCTGGGCGTCCTTTGTTTTAACAAACAATGGACGGGTCCTCTCTCAGCAGATGACGATGCTCCGGGAGCGCGTACGCTCGGTGGGAATCTCGGTGGCGGATGGTCCGACCGTGGAGGGGCTCTTTGCCCTTGATATTGCCTGGTTCCGCATGTGGAACTCTCCTGTATCACTTGGAGATAGCGAGCGCATTTACTTTTAATCTCCCAGCGGGATAAAAGAGGATGTGTAGAATAGATCTGGATTGCCATCATCATGGGTATGTGGATGAGGGAGGGGAGGAGAAGTAGAATGCAAGGTCTACAGATCAGAGGCGATCACGTCTGGACAAATAGGGTGTATTTCAAAGACCAAAAAATATAGAGAATATATCCTATACCCATTCCCAATGCATCTCTCCGTGACGACAGGATGGCCATGCTGCATGAGTATTTCCCGGTAAAAAAGACCAAGCAATGGAGAAAGTGTATCTTATACCCATTCTCGAGGGGTCTTCGCATCATGGAAGAACAGTGGCACACGTAGATCCTGAAGACAAAGATCACGTTCTCTCTATCTTCCACCGGCCTTGCGTAGGCCGGACCCGGCCAGGCGCTTGGCAACCTTGTCGGTGCTCTCGGGAGCCCGCTTGCTTCGATTACGGTTCTTGACGTTGGCAGACTCGTAGTAATGAGTGCCGACTTTGCCCTTGTTTGTGGTCATGCGAGTGCTACGACGGAGAGGAGCTGGGGAGTCTCCAGAGCCTTTAGTGGCCGTCTGATCCTCGTCTTCATCCTCCAAGGCTTCCAAGGCCTTGTTGATATCAACAGGAGGAGCCTCCTCTGGAACCTCACCCAGCTCATTGACCTCTTCCCCAACCACACTCTCAAAGACCTCATCCCAATCTGGGGTCTCCGTCGCTGGGGCGGGGTTTTTAGCCTTTGTCTTTGCCTTGGTCTTAGGTTTGGACATCTTCTCCTCCTCATCATCAGTCAATATCTCATCCTGAACTTCATTGCCGGGCATAGCCTCCCTGGCCTGACGGATGGAAGCTTCTCGCTCCTCGACGGAAAGATCATCAGGGAAAAATTGAGTAGCCACGGGGATCTTGGAAAAGTGCTGTTCAACACCCATGGCAGCGGTCTTGTCAGCCTCCTCCTCAAGATCAGCACCTTCGGTGGTAGGGGGAGGGACAAAGTAGGGGATTTTCCCGCGAAGCCAATCGTTCAGGACCATCTTGGCAACGGTACTGATATCGGGTTCACCACCCTTCAGGAGCTTGCCGGAGCGCTTGGCCACTTGGGCAAGAAAGTCAATGTGATCCTCCCAACCACGGAGACCATAGGTACGACGGATGTACTCGGGACGGACACGATCCAGGAGCTGGACAATGTGATCCTCAGGGATCTTGAGGTTCTCAACACGGATGACGCCCTTGAGGACAATGTCGGTCTCGGTATCCTCAGGCTCGGGGTGAACGACACCGGGGCAATCGATGAGGTAAATACGCTTCATGAGGGTGATGTACTGCCAGACTTTGGTCTCTCCAGGGATGGGGGCGACGGTGCAAACCTTCTTCTTACGCAGAGTGTTGATGATGGAGGATTTGCCGGTGTTGGGGTAGCCGATGAGGCCGACGGAGATTTGCTTCTTGTCCGAATGAAGCTTAGCGAATTGACGGAGGAGCTGGATGAGAGAGCCCTTACCGAAGCTGTTGTTGACACTGGCGTGGAAGGCGAGGGTGGGATACTCGGCCGAGAGGGTGCGGACCCACTTGGCCGTGACCCAGGTGGGGACAAGATCGCACTTGTTGAGGACGAAAATGAGGTGCTTGTGCTTGGCCTCCTTACCCAAGTAGGTCTCGACGTTGCGACAACGGGTACCCAGGGGATTACGGGCATCGAGGACGTGGATGATGACGTCGGAGGAGTCAATGACCTTGTAGAGCTCACTCCAGATACGCTTGGATTGGCCCTTGAGGTAGACAGCCTCCTTGGCCTCGTCACTGTAATCGGTGATGATGTTGGAGAGGAGATTGGTGTCCTTGGCAACATCATAGCCGATGACGCCCTCCTCCACTGTGCTGGCCATTTCAGCGAGATTCTCCATGAGAACCTTTGGCTTTTTCCTCTGGGCCTTTGGGCCAAAGGTCTTTCCAAAGGATTCCGTCTCTAGCATATGGACTTTAGAGGTCTATCGGGGAATGGTGAGACGTGAGCATGGGAAGAAAGGGAAGGTGGGGTGGGGCAGAGCTAAATCTACCTTGGTGGGATCGGTCAGGAGACTCATGGGGAGTTTGTTGGCGCGAAGAAGGACCTGGTAGGGGTCATTGACCTTCTTGCCCATGGCCTCACGAAAGTCCTCGAGGGCCTTTTGACCAATGATGCGAGTGTTGCCAAACCATTTGCGGTTAGGCTCGACACGAACGACGGGGGCGACCTCACGGGACTGGAAGGCGGCAGCCTTGATAATCTTACCGTCCCTGTCCCGGGTGGCTTTGCCACTCTGGAGCATATTAACAAACTTTGCCTTTTTGCCATCGCGGTAAAAGTTCTCGCCCTTGACGCGAGTACCATAGGGGCGGTCGGTGGTGTTTTGGGCCCTGGTGGAGTTGCGCTCTTTCTTGGCTTGACCCATGATGAGAAGAGATGTAGTGAAGGAGGAGGAGAAGTGATGAAGAGAGGCAAGGAGTGCGAGACAAGTGGGAAGCAGTGATCTTGACGGTGTGCAAGAGTGTGATATGTGGGTGGAGGACGGAGTGTTGGTGGTGGTGGTTGGAGGTCTGACTTTTTTTTCTCCAAGTCTCTTTCTCTCCGTCTTTGGTGGGGGGTTGGTGGTACCAGCCATTCTTTTTTTCTTGTGGAGAGAGTATGAGCAGTATGCGAGCAGTGCGTATGCGATAAGACAGTGTGGGTTTGCAGCGTGGCAGTGTATGTGCAGTAAAACAGCAGTGCAATAGCTGTCCATATCAGGCTAGATATGGGAGATGGAATGGGCGGGGCTGATATAACCTGGAGATGTAGTATGGGAATTCTACTTAAGGGAGGGAAGGTAGATATAAGTAAATCGGATGATTTTGCTCACATCAAGGATGCTTCGTTACAATGGAGGGTTGGTTGGTTAAGGGTAGGGTCTATTCATGCAAACACCTCACTTCAGATCGGTGGGATCATAGCAAAACAGGGAATAGGATTATCCCTGATCATCCTGCTACATTTACAGATGGGGAGGGGGTGTTTGGATTAAACGCCGGCCAATGCACCTCCCCAGGCAGCATCCACAGGGATGCTTGATCGATGTCGTCTTGCTGGAAAGGTGGGGGAGCCCCCTCGACCATGGATGAGTGGAGGGGTAGAGAATGGAGGGGTGGAGATAAGGCTGGGGCTGGGGAGGGAGGAGGAGCTCATGTCGGTCAGGTCCAATTGTTGCTGCTGTGCCGACTGTTGAGCCCTCCAAGCAACGCAGCAGGCACACATCTTGATCCGGGAGGAGGAGGGGGAAATGGCTGATGAGGGAAGCTCCATGATGTCTGAGATGAGGAAGGGCTGGGTAAGGGATAAGGTGTAAGGGGTGGGATGGTATGATATGAGATGGAGGTGGATTTTCTCAACATATAAATGTCTATTTATCTTCTCCCCAGTCCACCTTTCCTCCAAGCTCATGGACTGAGAAAGCAACATTGAAATGACTCTGAGGAAGATGTCAGACGACTTGCACGTGCAAATGAATACGAAGAAGAGGTAATCTGAAGGTGCACATGAACATTCATAGGATCCCAAGGAGATGGAGTGAGCTTTGGAAGGACCGGGGAGGGGGGCCTGACGTCTCGGTCTCTCTATGCACTCATCCCTCATGCTATCATAGCCCTCTCCACCCCCCTTACTGTACCACCATCAAGCCCCTTCTCAGCACACTCCATCCCCCAACCCAGGTTCATTGATCCCCCGTGTTGTTGTCACCCAGGAGGGGAAGGTATGTATGGTGGTGTTTTCCGTGGTGGCGCCAATGTGTAAAAAGAACCCTTCCTGCAAGCGTACAGAGGCCATGTGAGCAGACACGAGAGACGTTCATCCATTTCTATAATGCGTCACCCGGCCTCCTCTACCATGTCAAGTCTCCCTTGATTTCAAGGAAAGGGAAGGGAGGGGAGCTAGGACGTGTGGACGGATGTAGCCCCCTTTCTTCTCTTCTTTGATGTCACACCGCTTGGAAGGCTAGGCACGGTGGCATGGGGGGAGTGGATGAAGACGAGATGTGTGTCCCATATGGATTCTCTTTCATCATCTTTCTATAGTGAGGAGAGATGACCTGGTCAGCAGACTGATCCAGCACTGATACATCCCCCGTTCATTATGATATGTGGTTGGAATGGGAGCATTCAATCTCCTTCCTCTATCGGTGGCGGTATGTGAATGAATGAGAGCAAGAGACTGGAGGATGGAGATTTTGATCGTGTTAGAGGACCCTGCAGGATGGGAAATGGAGATGGTTGGGCTGATCGGGCCAATCGGCGCCCCTCGCTCCGATTCCATGTCCATCGTATTCCCCGACATGAAAGGAAAACGCACACATTACTCTCACCATCTTGATATAGCATGACACTGAAAATAATGATAATAATAATAAAACTCTATCATCATAAGCAGATTGTATGCGGATAGGCTTTACTTTCAAAG
>KZ987817.1:0-20155 GCA_003614145.1 Piptocephalis cylindrospora
GGGGTGTAGTCAGAAAAGTGCCATTAAATCCATCATCCGTTTATCAAGAAAGAAAAGACCAAGGTCACTCACCAACCAGCCTTCAGATAATCGAGAGCAATTCCATAGGGGTCAAAATCACCCGCATCGTGCAATCGACCACTGCTACATCCGATGAGAAGGACCGCGGATTCGCATACAAGATGTCGGAGCTCTGTTTCAGGAACATAGCTCTCTGCTCCCCCATGCCCAAAATAGAGGAAGAGACCAGGACGTTTTAACATCTCGGCTATCCTTCCAGCCGGAGGTGCTCTCCCAATAGTACCTTCCCATTCGGATCGAGAGAGGAGCAGGGGACGAAATGTTTTTTCGGTGTGCCGAAGGTCTCCTGCTGGGTTTACAACATAGTAACCATCCCTAGTGGGGATGACCCGGGAATACTTGGGGGAAGAGGGGCTCTCTAACCAGTGAGACAGAGAAGATTGGGAACCAATGTGCCGTTGAAAAAGGTGCATGGATGGGAGCCGACATACCATCCTTCCCCGGAGGCAAGGGATGCTCTCCCAGGGAAAGCGTTGGAGATACTTATCCAAGATAAGGATGATAGGAGTATCCGTATTAAAATTCACATTCTTTCGAGGGGTTACAGATCGAAGTGTTGTTCTAATAGTTTTTCCTAGCTGTCTCAGGAAGAGGATATTAAAAGTAATAGGGAAATGAGCGATAGACTTGTCTATACATCAATTACTCTGCCAGAAAACATCACATTTCACTCAACCGTACCTCTTCTAGATCCAACTCGTCATATGCAATGGACATTCCCTGGAAGGTGCACGCGTCTAGGAGATAGTAAAGAACGTCATCCATGTCAGCCTCTCCCAGATCATGGGCAGAATTGATGAGAGAGGTGAGAAGAAGGGGTGAAAGGCTGATGTTCCGCACATCCCAGTCGCCATCCCTTGAACGACGGACATTCCGCGATCCCTTGGAACGTCCAGTTTTAGTTTGGATGGCCTGATGAAGAATGGACAGTATCCTTTCCTCAATTCCCTCTAATTTCTGAGCGCATAGAGGAGAAGGTGTAGTAAGAAGACCCTTGAATCCTCCAATCCATAAAGATTCTATACGATTCAGAAGGGTGCGAAGGCGTTCGTCTAGGGCACGTCGTAATTCCCACCACCGGGCTCTTTCCTCCCGGGACATTGTAGGAGGGCCATGCAAGCTTCCCTCAACGCCCACAGATTCTGATGCAGGAGGGACCATCCCCGCGGTCGTTTCCCCACTCTCTTCCAGGATGCTCTCGAGTTCTTTCCGCGCTACATCATAGGTGAACTCAAGTTCCTCTCCTTCAGACCTACTTACGTTTCTTCTAAGGGCCTGGCGTCGAAGAGGAAGGCGTAAAAGAACATTATCCTCCCCGCCACATCCATCCTCCATCCTATCCGCCCTAGGAGTTGATGGGGCCCCATATAATTGGTTGCCACGTAAACGGCTCCAGTAAATGTCCTGGCGCTCAGGATCAAGACTCAAAGAGCACACAATCCACCCATCCGGGACTGACCAGTCCTGCATACTCTGGATTTCGGATGATGATGCACAATCCGAACGGATTGAAGGTTGGGAGCAGAGACTAGATAGGGTCTTTGCTAGCCCTCGATCCTTTTGGGTACTCCCTTCCAATTGTCTCCAAAGCGAAGGCGCCTTCCCTGCTTCCAGTGACCTCAGGGCCGCCTTAACTCCTTGACTTGGGCCGCCATTATTCAGAACAGGGAGGGAGGCATAAAGTATTTCTACCCAACCCAAGTCATATCCAATCTTCTGCAAGAGTTCTGGATGAGCCATGTCCTTGGCACGGTTAAAGGCCTCAACCAGGCCCTTAGAGGCCTCCAGACATTTGATTACGGTCTCGGTCAACGCAGTTCCCAGCCGGTGGTGTCCATTAAGCGATTTAGGAAAAGCTATTAAGCCATAAGAAAAGACTGATGAAGCGACAGGATCGAGGGGCATATGAGCATTAAAAAAAAGAAGATAGTCTCAATCTTACTCACCTGACTCTTCCAACATCCAGAGGATACTTCCAGGGAGTTTTTTCCCAGCAGAAATGTTGCACAATTGAAGGTGCGCAAGCGTATAGTAATACATCTAGCATTACGATTGCATAGGGGAAATAAAAGTTAAGGTGCGGAAAAAGAAGCTATTATCACCCCAGAAACTTACATAGTTCTTAGTTTTGTGAAGGATAGCCCCCTTCGCCGTGTCACTATGCTCGACACATTGAAGTTCCAGATTAGAGAGGAGCTTTAAGAAGGCATCTTGAGGAGGTATCATCTCATCCGGATCTATAAGTATCACATTTTGATCTTCCCCAGTCGCTTCTTGAAAGCGGCCCTGGACTAAGCCTACAAGAAGAGGTGAATTTTTGAGTGAGATGATGCTAGCCCCAAGCCAGCATTAAGCCAAGTATACATAGCATATGAGATACATCCAATAAAAGCCTTAGTGGATAAGTGAGCACATTCAAAAAAAGGACCTTACCCCACTGATAAGCAGCCTCTTGCTTTAACGCTTGAATCCAGAATGTGGGCGGCACTGCAGTGCCCGTCAATTCTCCCAGGCTAAGCCTTGCGGCCGATACATCCTCGTTTTTGGGGGTCTCTTGGATAGGATGAAAATTAAGGACACCTTCGAGATCCTTCATGGCTTCCGTCAATCGTCTTTCCCGCACAAGATTAGAACCTCGCGCCAGGCGGAGAGAGACAAAACGCTCACCACCACTACCTGCCTCTTCGTTTCTCCGCGTCCTTTCTTCAAGAATGCAAAGAGATTCCCATCCTTCTTCCCAGGAGTTCCTTTGAAAGTGGCCCTGAGAAGCCACAAGCATCATGGGAAATGTCGTTCTTGGGCCAATTACTGGTAGCCATTCCTCAGCAAGAAGAGTCCCTCGCTTGGCAAAGTAATCGCTCTCCCGAGAGCACCCAAGTCGTTGATAGCATTCCACCATAATAGTACAAGCTCGTATAAGAGACTATTATTAAGGAGGGTAGATTAGCTTACAAAATGATTATTTCCCCCCAAGTCCCTGCTGCAATTCTAATGAATAAGGAATGGAATGGACACTCAAGACACCTCAGTTATCCCTTTATCCGCCTGCTTACTGTGATACGTGAAAGATAATTGGACAAGTAGCTTCCCCCTAGAAATAGGCAAGTTTTGTCCTTGCTAAGTAAAGAATCCAGTTCGCTCACATTCAGCTCCTTCAAGAGAGACTTCACAATGATCAAACTCTTATGCAACCCCATTTGCAAGTGTCCCTAAAAGAATGGTAAAAAAAAACTTGAATAAGGGACTAGTCACCCTATGACTGGGGAAATCATGAAGACTATTATCAGAGCCTCCAGAATTATTACTTACTTGATCCAAGAGGTATCTGGTCAGAGTGATGTGCATATCGTGGAAGGCTGGGTAGGTGAATTGAGCACCTTGATTCGTGTCTTCATCCAATTCAGAGGCCATCTTGCCCACTAGTATATCACTGGATGAATTGTTAGATGAGGAGGATTTAGTATAGTCACTTAAGTCAACAAATACCCTCTGAGGTCTGGGGCCTTCCACCCCATCTTATCCACAATCAGGGGAGTATAATGATTCAAGACAGACTTACAAAGATTTCCGATCCTGCAGTTGCTCGTGGCAGATAAGCTTTTCAGCCAAGATAGCCATCTTCGCCTCCCTGACCAATGAGTTGGCCGGGACACTAGGACATCCTCGATCCAGGGCATAGCTGAGAACCTGTAAAGCCTCCTGCGGACGATGGTCATCCATGTAAAGATGGGCGAGAGATTTACTAGCCAAAAGAAAATCTAGGTCATTTCCAGACATGTGTAAGTTTGTAGCAGTATGTTTTAAGAATCGAAAGAAGGGGAAACGATCTGATGGCCCCTTCTAATGACCATATCTTCAAAAGGTGTATAAAAAAAAGAGGTACATACCTGGGATAGAAAGAAGGAGCGTGTTTTGAGAAGCAGGATGCGCCAGTTTAATGGCGTAGATAAGGATATCTTCAGCCATTTGTCGTAAGTCTTTCCCCGATCGAGTGAAAATAATAGCAAAGGTACCTGTCCCGAATTCAAAGAGAAACCGTGAGAATAAGGGATTACGCACTATCCTTCTTCAGATTACCGCTCTTCTCAATACAAATGATTGACAAAGTCGACAGTATTATTCTCCGCCGCACGAACCTTCAACTTACAAATGGAATGGAATACACTTGGCAGGGAAAGAAAAGCAGGGTAGGCGGGAAACATGCTCTGGGTCCCAGGGTCTACATCCGTGAGTGAAAACGAGGTGATTAAAAGAGAGCAGTAAGTGATTATTCCGGCGGTATAATGATTAAATTTACATAAAACCCCTATTCAGATACCAACCAACCTTTCGGAGCACTATTTGATAAAAATTCCAAGATCCGGATCCAAAGTCTCATCGCCTTTTCCGAATTCATTATCGACTGATCCGTCCACCCAAGCTTCCCAAGGGAGGCACTCGCCATGTGGGCATATGCAAGAGCTGTGGAAGAAGTGAGAACATTGGGAGATTGAGCGGAAGATTGGTGGATGGAGAGTTGGGTGACTTGGAGAAGGGATCTTTGGCATTCATCCAACTTTTTTGCGGAGAAAGCCTCAAGGAGGTAGAGAGAAGCCTGATCCAAGGGAGAAGGATCCTCTTTGATAAGTCGATTTAGTATATGCTGACAAACAGCCATCCCTTCCTCTACAACGCTGCTCAAGCGAGGGTGATGATGTTGCAGTTGATCAAGGGAGGCCATTTCCATGTAGAGCAGCAGCCTTCGGTCTGATGTCGTCAAGGAAACCGCTTCCTCCGAGATAAACGAGCCAAAAGGGAGCGAATAGGATTCAATTCCTTGCTGTCGATAACGAAGAATGGACCAGCGGAGTAGGATAGATTCCAAAGCTTCAATCGTCCCCGTCGCGCCGTACTCTAAAATCATGACTAAATGATGGAAACACCGACCATAGCACCTTGCCGCTTCCTATACCCAAGGAAATAGAAAGAACGAGGTAGGTGGTTAAAAGACCGGTATGACTAAGGGATCTATCACAAGCCAACCTTGCTAATGGTAAGATACCTCACTATGAATACTAACCTTGAATGCCCTTCGTCTCTCATATCCATATCCCAGACACTCCCATAGCCGTGCTATCCGGTACCGGGGATCTACAGTAGTTGACGAGGATGTGCATGGAGCCCTTCGAATAACTCGGTCGATTCGCTCTACCGTCCGATCTACCCAATCTAATCCCCCGCAAGAGCCAGCATAAACATCGCAGGGCCCATCCGGAACTTTCCCTACGAGATGGCTGAGTCGAGAGCACAAGAAAGTAAAAGCCTCTAACCCTTCTGGGTCATGCGCATAGGAGAGGGAAAAGGCATCTTCCAAGGCAGAGGAAATGGGATAGCTAGCCTTATGGACGAAGGCTAACTCGACTCTGTGAAGAAGGAGATCAACTAACAGCTTGGTCGATCGAGCGTCCTTGCATGGCTTTAGGATAGGAAAATGAATGAATGAGTTGGATAAAATTCGTATCCTTATTCCTTATTCGGAAAAACACTAAATGACACAAGTCCAAGCACTCTTACCGAACAAGATCGATACAACTTTTTCCATAGATGAACTAGGCCAAAGGCTCCATCTCGGGGTACGTCAAGATGCACATCATTGGATGTACCCTCAGACACGGAAATTTCATCCATTGGGAGAAGATGATGACGAAGGGCCTGAGAGTAAATACTGACCATGCAGGCCAACTGAGGCTCAAGAAGCGAGACAAGGCTTTTCAGGGATACCTTACTCTTAACCAATGCATAGGTGGCAGTCATTGCATCTTTGATGCATTGGTCCGTGCGACTTCCTTGATCAACCGCTTCCAATGAAGAGGGAAAGAGACAGAAAAGGTGTAAAGAGGCATTTTGAATATACGCTAATACCTGGTGACTATGAAGGATACTTTTGGAGTCATTTAGTGCAAAAGAACTTTGCAAGGCTCTTAATAATTCTTGCATCGTCTCAAAGGCGCTCCATCGGCCATTCTAAGATGAGTTTTCATTAAGGGGAAGATTGTAGAAAAGGCGTTAGAGGTACTAAAGCGAACATCAGGCCTTATACCTTCCTTGTATTCAACCAATTATCAATTGCTTACTTTAATTGCCAAGGAGAGCTGATGATAGGCAAAAGCAATAACATGCTCTAAAGAATCTCTTTTTCCCTGGGGTAGGCAATACCGGGGTCGAATGTATGATATTACCCGATTATAAAAATGTTGAATGGAGCTCTCTGTTGCTACTTATAGAATATTGTTTCCCAAAGGGCATAGGAAAGGTGAGTGTCGAAAAAATGAGGACGCAGGATCAGGATTTCCAAGGATACCACACCCCCAGAAATCTTCAATAGTACCCTTACAATGACATGCTTTTTTGTGCCTCCTTGACCATTTTTCATACTGTTTTCCAGCTTTCAACGCATTGTGGCATATGGAATCCATCAATGCATTATCCACTTCAGATAGGGTCATGAGGCGGATGGAGAGGAGGTGAAGGGTCAATGGGCCATCGCGTGGAGTGTAATCTACAGAGGAAAAATGGTCAATGCAAATTGTCTATAGTACATTCAACAGGAATACAGGTTAAATAGAAATAAAAAGAGAAAAAGAGGGCCTTACCTTGGATCATCCACTTTGATGCCCAGGTACGGAGAAGGGACCCAAGAAGGGACTCTAATCGTTCACACCTTGCTTTCTCTAGGAAGGCCAATCGTCCTAACCAACTCAGGAGGGACTGAATGACCTTATCATCCAGCCAGACTTCCATGTCCTATAAATAATAATGTGACCCAAAAGCAGGACATTAAGTTTTGAATGAAACTTTTGGTGAGCAAGATTAAGTATGGAAATATCTTTCTCGTACGTATCACTCACCGCATTCGGAAGCATTTCTGGATCCATGAGTGTCCGAGAAAGAATCCTCAGGGAATTATACATGAGGGTAACGATAAGGGTTGCGATGGTCCTTTCAGCCGCGGAGTACAACGTGGTCTTTTTAACATTGACTACCAGGGGGAATTGCAAAAGACCAATGGCCTTTTCAGATAGCTCAGAGATGGAAATTGCCAAAGGTGACCATGGTGATGTAGCCAGAGAGGAGGAGCGGTGACCGATTGATGATGATGAGAGGCGAGATTTCCCAGAGAGGAGGAGATGCAAATGATCCCGTTGAAGAGATAGCTGGTGTAATCCTTCTTGGACCTACCAACAACACAAACAGAACATGAGATTGAGATTGAGATATGATGCGCAGTAACACATTACACCCCACTCTATTCCTTCATCCATATAAAGACCTTACCAAACCCATGTCGATAAAGCGGGTACAAAGGTTGGACCGTAACTTACACACCTCCACCAGCCCAGTCCGAGAGGTGGACTGAGGATGGGATATGGATCGCTCCAAGGCATACATAGCCATTTGCGCAATTTCCCCGGCATAGGATGTCGCGTCCTTCTCATCGTCAGTCAGGCTTCCAAGGAAATTAGATGTGGCTTGAACCACAGCAAAGGCATCATTGGCCCGGGAGGGGCCAGGCGCACGGTTCATGGAGGCTCGACGCCCAACAAGGATGTTCTTTCCCAAGGTGGTTGATGAGGATTCTGGGAAGAGAAAGCGGAAGACGCGCTGCACCAGATCTTGATCATAAGCAGAGGGAAGGATCAGCTGGGCCAGCAAGACCCCTCGCTCCCCTCCATCAGCAGGTTTCATCGTGGAGATCAGCTGAAAAGAATGGGTGCAGCGGTTTTCTGTGATCCCTTTACAAAGAAACAAAGGGTAAAGGACGGTGTACAAGAAGGGTCGGCCAGAAAGGATGACGCAGTTAAGAAGGAGGATAAATGAGAAGAATGGTCCTCATCAATACAAGAGGGGGAGCGGAGTGGGCTCGTGAATTAACGAGGCATGTCCTGGACAGACAAGAGTACGGTGTTGGCCACACGTGCGGAATATGCATATTTCCGGAGATTTTCACTTGGGGAAGGGAGGATGGGCCAACTTGGAACTTGCCATCCAATATAAATTGCCTGGCTATACCCCCACATATCCTAGGCCTACCCCGTTCATATTCTACCAAACCTCTTACCCAAACCCTCGATCCTTGAGCCAGTGCCCCCCCAACCAAAGCCTTTGTGCCTTAACGAACATCTCTTTTCTCCCGCTCTACTCGAATCAAAGTAACCAAACTACGCTAACGACTATGCAGAGGAGCACCGTATTGAGCGCTTTTGTCGCACTTCTTTCGGTCTTGACCACCATGACGAATGCCGCCCCCGTCTACTTTGTTCCCGACATTACCCCGCCTTACAAGCATATTGATCGTCCACAATCCTCCCCTGGATCAGACCCCTCGTTCCATTCTATCGGATCAGATACAGCCAAGGCTCTCCACTCTGCCAGTAAAATCCAGTCTTCGGGAGCTGATCACAATGCCAAGTCGGTTCACGCTAAAAAGGGTCCTCCCAATGCCAAGAGCCGTTCGCACGATGTTAATGTTGCCATGAACGTCGCTATGGATTCTATCAAACCATTTTAATGAGGTCGCATGAGAAGGATACGATCTTGCATATAAGGAAGCTCTTGATCGTCTAATTCGCCGTTGGAAACCCGGCTCCCCATCCTCAACGGACCTTATTACCAGTGCTGCCACCCGAATACATGATTTCTCTAGTTTATCACGAAATCTGTCTTGGTCCTTCTCCTCCCATCGCTATATTAATGAAACACAGAAAGAATATAGAAAGAAAGCAAAAAAAGAGCGATTCATTGATCATTTTATCCTCTCACCCATCATTCTATCCACGTTACACTAAGCTAGCAATGTACTTGGATCTCATCACGAAAACGTCAAAGAAGAGGGTCTTCTCTATCTTTAGGTTTAACCGTACAGCACTATCCTAACGCAGGATCGGCTGAAGGGCGTCGATAAGTTCTCCATTATCCTGGTGGAGGTCCCAGAGCATGATCCCGGCCAAATTTTGAGACTTGGCCCATTGTACCTTCTTACCAAGGCTAACGGGGTCATCATATGAAATAAAGCGCTTATCCTTGGGTCGATAGAGCCAAGGAGTCTCACTTTCCCTATCCTCAAATCGAAGCCATCCATCTGAAGGGTTGGTAGGACCAACCGACAAAGGCGCAGCGTCGCCCCCAGATCCGGTGGATCCCCGCAGTAGCCTCCATTGCCAGATGCCACCAAAAGCACTAGGGGCCCCAGGGCAGGGATCGGCCCAAAGAGCGTCCTCTGGATCCCCTTGGGGTGTCACCGGAGAGTGAGGTGCCGACATGGAGGTGCCGGACGAAAGGTCCGAAGTGGCGGTAAGAGACCTTCCGTAGAAGGGCACACCTAGGGTGAGCTTAGATGCAGGAATCCCAGCGCTGACCCAAGCTTGCACAGCGGACTCTCCGGAAAGAGGGCCATGTAGAGGCGCGTTTGGACCAGTGGTGGAGGACCAAATCCCGTTGATGTCGTAAGCCATAAGGTTTAGTCGGGTAAGGAGAGGCTCAAAGGCTGAAACATCACTCAAGGGACCAGCACCACCTCCACCGGAGGAATCAACCCCATCAAATGGCTGAACCCGAACGGCCAAGGTTAATTCCATGTTCTGGGCTAGGGCCTTACGCAGCTCAGTGAGAAAGAGGAGGAAATTAGGGGTATCTTTCGCTCGATCCACTTGATTGCATACCATGCCCTCTCGACCCGGATATTCCCAGTCCACGTCAATTCCATCCAGGCGATAAGTGGAGAGGATCGAGAGGATGGATTGGATGAGTCGGGAACGAGACTCGGCCAAGGCAACCAGGGAGGAGAAATACCGGGATCCAGTCCAGCCACCTAGAGAGAGGAGGATGCGGACGTTCGAAGCATGTGCAAGGCTAACAACTTGATTGAGTAATTCGGGTGTCTGAAGTTCAATCGATCCATCCTGCCGAGGAAGGGCAAAGGCGTAATTGATGTGGGTGAGCTTGCTGTAGGGGATGGCCGAGGGAGCAAGGTGGCCAGAGGTCCAGTCAGCGTAGTAGGCCACGATGACCCGAGAGGCCGCGGTCGCGTTTCCCGGGGTACCTCCAGCCTCCTGAGCCTCTTCATCAGAGGTATCTTTGTGCGAGGAGGGTGATGGAGATGAAGATGGTAACGAAAATGAAGAAGACGAAGACGGAGATACCGTGGACATTGGAGAGAAGGTAGATGAGGACAAGGATAGCGTGGGTAAATCATCCTGGGGCTCAGCAACGGTACGATAATGTACGGTTAGCAGAACAAAGGCACAGAAAAGGAGACTAAAGGCACGATGAGGATAATGCACTGCATGGGTGGCGTAGGGACCAAGGGTATACCCTAGCATGATGTGGATGAAACGATGGGTGATGAAATGAATAATGTAACGACCGTAATAATAAAGAATGGACAAGGGAGATGATTTAAAGAATGAGAAAGAGGAAGTGAAGGGTGATAGGATAAGGGAAGAAGAGGAGGGATGGATAGGAATGAGAGAAAAGTGGGGTGGTATTTATACATTTTTCTCCTAGTAATGCGTGCATTCTATGTACCTTTTCTAGGCAGAGGGACGCGACGCGACACGACGCGTGACCCTGTGCCTCCGCCAATCCCATGTCTCGCCGCTGGTGAATGACTAGGGCCGTTCTCTGGTCCAAGGAATGAAATTCCTTCTTTCTTCCCTTATAATCCAGGGCAAGTAATATAAGGCCCATCTCACCATTCCATAGCCTTGCTTAATATAGTCGTTTTTAACTGCTTCTTTGATATCTCCCCTACCTAAGTGAATACAATAAGTTCCCAAAGTCATTACTATTATTATTATTATGGGGCACATGTTGAGGACAATGTCCTCGGTACCATGTTTGCCGGCCTAGGCGGGTAATGCGTTCGGATATCCTGTATCCTGCTCCATGAGGGAGAATAAACCGGTTTTATCATGATCAGGATAAATATATGCTATGTCTCTACTATTGGGCAGAGATTAATACCTAGGCATAATTTTCGCCCTAAAGCCAGCATGCACGATATGAAATAAGAAGTATCCAGTGTCTACGGTAATAATAAGCATGGCTGATGATCAAATGATTGTGCCTATAAAGGACTTTCTATCTTCGAGTCGTCCATTTCAAATAATTTTAATCAAAGAAATAATGCTAGTGGCTCTTACTCACCAGCGCTAAGCACCCTTAGTACACCCATATTACTGATGGGTAGGGCGATGAATGCCAGCACGTGCGTACTGGTTTGCAAGGGCGATGCGGACACCAAGCTTAGAGGCTGCCTCAATGGCCCATCCGGGGTTTCGAAGGAGCTCACGGGCAACGAAGACGAGGTCGGACTTGCCTGAACTAATGATCTCATTGGCTTGGATGGGATCGTTGATGAAGCCAACGGCGCCGGTGGGAACCCCAGCTTCCCGATGGATACGCTCAGCCAAGGGAATTTGAAAGTCCATCCGGTCCGTGGGGAAAACTTGCCGCTCGGAGATACCTCCAGAACTGCAATCAATGAGGTCGACTCCCTCAGAAACCATGAGCTTGGAAAATTTGATGCTCTCCTCAATGTCCCAGGATGGCTCGTCCTTAACCCACTCGGTGACGCTGATACGAACAATGAGAGGTTTGTCGCCCCAAACAGCCCGAACAGCCCGAACAATCTCGACGTGAAGTCGAGACCGATTTTCAAAGCTCCCACCAAATTGATCAGTTCTGTGATTGGAGATAGGGGAGAGGAAGGTACTGGCAAGATACCCATGGGCAAAATGTAACTCAATGACATCGGCTCCAGCGAGGTCGACCCTCTTAGCAGCATCGGCAAAGTCCTGAACAGTCTGGCGGATCTGGTCTACGGTCATCTCATGGGGCATGTTGTGGTTTGCATTGTAGGGAAGGGCCGAGGCTCCCAGGACTTCCCAGCCCTCGGGATCATCAGAGGGCGTGGCCTTTCGGTCGCCATCACCCAGCCATGGAGCCTTAGTGGAGGCCTTGCGCCCAGCATGGGCCAGCTGCACGGAAATGGGGGTATGAGTTCGGTGGGAAAAATCAACGATGCGCTTGAGGCCAGCGATGTGCTCATCGGACCAGATTCCGGCATCATGGAAGGAGATACGGCCTTCAGGAGCCACGGCAGTGGCCTCGGTGGTAATCAGGCCCACCCCGTGCAAAGCCATGGAACCAATGTGGACGAGATGAAAGTCATTAAAGAACCCATTTGAAGAGGAGTACATGCACATAGGGGAGACAGCAATGCGATTCTTCAGAGTAAGGTTGCGAAGCTTATAAGGGTGAAAGAGCGCCGGGATATCCTTACTGGGCTCAGCAAGTTCGGTGTAAGATTGATCCTTAAGCGGAGCTCCGATCGGCAATTGCTCCTTGTGATAGAATTGCTCGCTTTTCCTAGCCTCAGCGGCCGTGATTTCACGGGAAAGCGGGATATAGGATGAAGACATGGCTATGACGATCGAGATACTGTCGGAAGGCACTGGTGAAGAGAGGGAGGCAAGTGGGGAATAAGTAGGTTAAAGCGCTTGATGATGGGTGGGTGCTGGAGTGCAATATTGGTTGGCTTCCAATGCCCCATTCTTTTATAGCAAATTATATTTTTCCCTTCCCCCCCCTTGCTGACTAAGGAGAGAGGGAGGGGAAGAGGAGAGAAAATGGCATCATTACAAAGTGAACACTAAGGGGGCGTGTGATGGGTGCGGAAGTCTTGGGTCTTTCCTGAAGTTTAGCTTACGTAACACATCCTGTCCTTCAATCTGTCTCACACATGGTATTCGTGTCACATACCTTGCTTAGGTGGCCATGATTCATACTCCCTTTAAATGTGCAGATTGCACATTCTCAGGGTTTATCTAAACTCCATCCCTTTATCCTGATAAGATGTAAAAAAAAGTTGGTGTATATGTTTAAAGCGGATGATGAATAAGCATATCGGAAGATAAGATACTTGCCCTTTCCTCTATATAAAATCCAGTTGACTGTACAGGCGGCATTTCTCAACTGCGACGTGATTGTCTAACAAGCTGACTGATTTTCTTTTGGCCCCATCATTGCCATTGAGTTATTATCTTCATTTCCGGATCCCTTGCAGGCACACCTATACATATACAAGTGCATAAGCGGTAATGAATGTAACCGTAAGGACCAGTCGGTCCAATCCTGCTGTGAATTGTAAAGCCTTCACTCTATGGTATAAATGAGTGGTGCTCTTCCACAATGATGCTAAGAACTAGTATATACCCTCCAGGTAGGGTAAGAAAGGGTGTCCGAACATCGTAGTCGCTCAAATACCAGTATTCGCGGCACCAGCAATTTTTTTTCCCGACGTGTACTCTATAGAGAGAATCCGGGAGATGCTACAGACACCTACCTCTCATCCTCATTTAAAGGAGCTTCCGTCACCACTACAGGGTCTCAGGGACAGATCCAAGAAGTTTAGGATGCCTTTAGCATATCATCTTTCAGCGATAGCATGATCACTCACATCTCAAGGCTTTTATTCCTTTCCCAACCATCATTCATGACTTCCACCTGTGCAGGCTCAGGAATAATCACACTCCACTTTTTTCTTGGCCCATTTTTGTTTCTTTTCCATTTACTGCTTTCACCTGCCTTACCGTATCGTCTCATAATTCGCTGTTTACTACTATTTTTTTTACTACTACTACGTATCGTCTCATACAAGTTACCCATCATTTGGACATACACTCCCCAAATCTGTGTTCGGATGCCCATCTGCCTACCCTACTGGGGAAAATAAAATGGTTTTATCATCATCAACATACACTCCCCAAACCATCGTCCTTGCCACCTTATATATTCTCACGCTCATCCTCCAATCCCCTCCATCGTCTCCTCAACGGCTTTCTCACGTTGCCGATCTCTTTATACGGCTTTCTACATCATCACATGGCCTCCATACCCTCTCAATTGCACTTACTACTCTTATCACCATATCAGTGCCCTTATTTCCATCCCCTCTCCATCTCTTCTTTTCCTCACCTCCCTTTGAACACACTGGAAGGTGATTCATCCTCTTTTTCTATCCTTATTATCTAAGCAACGGATAATCGTAATGCCAAAATGCATATCTGGGCGGGTATAAGAAGATATTGATAACGAACCCTGAGGCCTTCCTGGTGGCGGATATCTCTTCGGGTGATGGTGGGCAGGGCGCTTCTGTAGTATCCGGGTATTTAATATGTTGGGTGCACGTCGGGAGTATGCTCCTGGTACCACGCAGGCCAGTCCCTATGGGCGGCGATGCGTTCAAATGCCCTCATATTCACCCCATCGGGAAAATAAAATGGCTTTATTGTCATCAATAGCTTCACGTTCTTCTTTCCCACCAAGTGTTACATGCCAAAATTGTCAAGTCAGGCACAAGTGACCTCAGGAGAGTATAATAAAAGAAATTATTTAGCTATTTACTCGAGGTTCCATTGGGGCAGCACATCTAACGATAAAGGCAAGCGACATCAAGGGTACAAAGTATTGCTAAGTTGAAGTAAAAAAAAAATTAAATGATCCCATCTGTTTGTGCTGGCGCCAACCCCGCGCACAGATGTATACAGCCTTGTTGGGTTTTGCAAGGCTCCTTTGCTCTCTCCTTATTCAAGCTTGACTTACTTTGTCTCCAATACCAACACCATGTCCTTGACGAACGTCTTGAAACCCCCAGTCCATCAGGCCTTGAAGCAGCTGGATCGCACGCTTTTTCACCGGTCCTTGCCCGTCGTGGCGGCTCGGGTACCAACCAAGTCATTGGGAATCCTCTTGAAGAGCCTATCCAAGTAAGTACACACTCTCATCTCTTGGCTTACTCATCACTGTACCTTACTGAACGGATTATTTAGGGATTTACTAAACATCCCGCGGATGCGCAACATTGCTGAAGATGGGGACTCCAAAACCACTCGGCTCCTTCTTTTTCGTCGAGACATCCATGCAGCTAGTAAGTGCGTCTTGCTTGAGCTGGACAAGGTCGCGAGGCAAGCCCTTGTAGGTACTGGGAGGATATACCATCTCTCACGCCTTACTCTGCCCAATAGACGAGCTAAGCGAAGGGGTTCAAGAAAGCATCAAGGCAGTGGGAGGCCAGTACCTTTCTCATACGGTTAATCTGGATTATCCTTTTTGGTCAGCAGGTAAACGGTGTAGCCGGAAGACTCGCTCTTTATCAGTATTTCCGAGGAAAGACAGCCTCATCCTAATAATACCTCATTGTCATCCTTTTCTGTACAGAGGACATTCTTCGATCCATTCTACCCGAGGAAGTGGAAGTTCCGACCTCCTTTGAGACCATTGGTCATATAGGTAAGTGACATGAAGGTCAATTGATACAAATGGTAATCGCATCTTCTCTTACCCGCTGTCCCTTCTCTTACCCCCTCTCCCTAGCTCACATGAACCTTCGAGATGAACATTACCCTTACAAAAGTATCATTGGCCAAGTCATTTTGGATGTAAGATGCTCAATGATGGACAATCTGAGAGGAAAGGACTCCTCATTGTAACCCCCTAATTAATAATCTTATTTGGTCTAATTGAACGATTAAAGAAAAATGTTCGTATCCGCACGGTGGTCAACAAAACTGATAACATTGACACAACCTTTCGCTTCTTCAAGATGGAGGTACTGGCTGGGGATGATGACATGATTGCCGAGGTGGTAAGTAAAATTATATGCTTTTTTTCGTCTAGCGGCTAACCTTCACATTCCCCTCTCTACAATCAGAAAGAAAGTGGATGTCGGTTCCGGATGGACTTTTCCAGCGTGTATTGGAATTCTCGATTGCACACGGAGCATGATCGAATGGTCAAGCAGTTTGAAGCTGGTCACCGGATTTGTGATGTCTTTGCAGGGATCGGGCCATTTGCCATCCCGGCTGCCCGAAAGGGCTGCATTGTTCATGCTAATGATCTAAACCCAATGTCTTACAAGTACCTCAAAGAGAATACTGATCTAAATAAGGTACCTAAGAATCGTCTAGTCCCGTATAACCTGGATGGTCGCGAGTTCATCCGTAAGGCCTTCCTCGATGCTACGCCGGATGCCTCAAATAGGATTACTTTTGACCATGTGGTAATGAACCTCCCTGCCATCGCCACTGAATTTCTTGGTAAGTCTTATCTAGTTCTCTCAAGTGCACCCCCTTATCCATGATTAGATTCTTAACCCTCCCTTCGGACGCATAGATGCTTTCAATGGTCTACTCAAAGATCAGTCCCCCCTTCCCATGGACTCCCCCATGCCATGGGTACACTGTCATTGCTTTGCCAAGCGGCAGGAAGATGGCCCCCTGGGCGATGTTACCGAGGTACGAGGGATAAATCGGTGCATTGTGGAGGCCTTTTCAGGGCAGTAGGTCCAATGGGCCCCATACTCATATCCCATCATACCCCCAGAGGATTTCCACTAGCTTGGGTCATCCCATAACCCAAAAGGACATCAATCTTCACTACGTTCGCAGTGTTGCTCCCAATAAGGATATGTACTGCGCTTCATTTCGCCTTACCCGGGAAATACTTTATCATGGATCCATGTAAGGGCTCTCCTTATCTCCAAGATATGGACATGTCTTCACTCACAATCATCCATACTATAGACCGTTAGAGGGAGCAGGAAAACGCAAGGAAACCAATCAAGGAGAGGAAAACCATGTGGCCAAGCAGCTTAAACTTGAATAGTGGACTCTGGTCACTCCGACAATAAAAAATCCCTTGACTTTACTCTGTCATTCAACTGCATTGCACGTTCCCATCCCATACCCACCATACTTCTACCCATCCTTCTCATCTCATTTCTTACCTCCCATCCCGTCCAGCACAAACATTCCACCAATCCATCACGTTCACACACGCATATCATAACGTTGCTATCTAGGCTTCCGCCTCGCTGGCTTCCTCATTCACAGGCACCTCCGACGAGGGAAGGCGGTAGAGGCGGATGACCTGCCTGTTGGGATCCTTGACAAGGATGTACTTGCCATCGTCGAGCTGGAGACACAAGTCGACGATGGTCTTAGCAACACCCCAGCCATTGGAGACGGATAGGTTCATCTGGGTGGCAAGATCACGAGGCTTAAAGGTCTGCATACCGAGGATGGTATGCTTGGAGGCATCAGAGGGAGAGACACGGGAGACATAGCCAAATTTGAGTTGATCAGCTCCAGAGAGGATACCCTGGATGGCCCACCGGGCAAACTTCACACCGTTGTTCTTAAACTCAGTAGCCAGAACGGCACCACGCTGGCCATCCAGTTTACTGCGCCAATCCAGGGCATTGCCGGAGCCAACCGCCTTGGGGTCGAATTCATTAAGGGCCTTGACGATGACGTAGGCAGTATTACCGGAGGAGGTACGGGAGATGGCATCAATCTCAGCACGCACAATGAGTTGGCAATCTTCCTCCTCGCCGTTGGCGAGGTCAAAGGACCGATAGCGGTAGCCGACGGAGGCGACAGGAATGTCAGCGTCCTGTTCAGAGTAAAAGGGGTGAGGGTGCTCGAGATCGAGGGCTCCACCATCCTCCCCAGTTTCCTTGAGAACTTGGGTGGCGAGGAACTCATTGATGGCCGTTGCCTCGGATGAAAGGCCATTGACAGCATTGAGACTATCACCGTCAGCGGGGGCATCATGGGCGTTCTCGTTGACGTGAACGGCGTCGAAAATCCCTTGGTCATCGCGTTTGTCGAGGAAGAGTTTGCCATTCTCGCGGGTAATAACAATGTCCCAGGGATAGACAGAGCGACTGGAGGACATAAGAACGGAGAGGATGGAATCAGTGACAAAGACCTTGCCCTTGCCCTCCTTGGCCAAGCCCTGGATGATGGGATCCTCGGAGGTGGTGACATTGTACCTGGCGCGATCCCTGCGCTGCAGAGGCCTCTCAAGACGAGTGGTGACCCGGTCAAAAGTACGATCGTAGGGGAGGAGACGACCGTGGGTGGAAATGTCTTCACCTTCCGCAACATCGAAAGCCAGCTTGTTCAGGCGGCTATACTCGATCTCCTCCAGGAGATCCCAATCGACGCCCACCTTAATGGAGGGGTTACGGGTCCGCTGTTGCCGATCCCTCCAGCCTCCACGACCACCGCCCCCACGGCCACCGTAGTGCCCGCCACCGCGGGCACTCTGACTAGGTGCTCCACCGGCCGTCTTTTGGTTGGACCCACCGCCCAATCTCTGGAATCCGCCACGACCACCACCGCGACCACCACGTCCCTAACAATCAGGAAAGGATAGAGATGGAGAAGTCAGTAGGATTACCAGGAGCAGGAAGGAAAAAACCAAAGAGATCACCACGACTTACCCGAGTACCCGAGGCATGAGTCCTCCGGACAGGGGCAGAGCGATCGACGACGGAAAAGGAGGATTCATCCTCCTCAGGCTGATAAAGAAAGGTACTAGAAGCGCCAGATCCGTAAGCCTGAGGGGCATCCCGGTGACGGTTTTGACGACCGCGGTTACCGCCGCGCTGGTTATCCTCACGGTTCTCGGGCTGAGTCCAGTCGGCGACGCGGCCAAGCTTGTCAGATTTACTGAAGGGTGCGTAGGGAACGCCCTGGAATTGGGTGGGGAGGAGGGAGGCTGCTGGACCCCAGCCATCAGTGTGATCGTTCACCTGAGGAAGCTGGAAACGAGGCTTATCCTGCTGGGAATCTGAAGAGGGCATACTGTCAGAATGTAGGAGGGGGAAAGAGGTGAAAGGAGAAAAAAGAGAGGGCGGAAGTGGTGGAGCGGTGTCCAGATGGCAAGGGAGTGGCGAGCACAGCTATAGATGGTAAGGTGTGGGCAGAGGGGTTTCGATAGGAGCACCTATCTCTCCCCCTCTCAAGTGAGAAAGAACCCAGAGCTTCAAAGGACAGAAAAAAACACCTCCCAAGTCCCACAATTGGGCGGGGAAAAATGATGATATTTTCGAGGAATTAAGATGAGTTTTATGGATGGTATGGCCGTGAAGTAGTGGAAACAAGCATTGTTCTCAAGCTCTAATATTATGAAGACAATATAAACCACATAGCACCCTTAAACAGCGCACGGCATCAAAAATCGAAAAATACTGGTTGTTTTGAGTAAGATTACCAAAAATATTTAAAATATGACAAGATGGCCGAGTGGTTAAGGCGTGTGACTAGAAATCACATGGGTTCATCCCGCGTAGGTTCAAATCCTGCTCTTGTCGATATATATTTTGCTTTTGCTTGCTAAATGATTCAAGCAAGCGGCAAGGGAAAGTAAATGGGCATTCAGGCAGCAAGGCAAAGATCGGCAAAACAAGGATTTATATAACGACGTCCATCACCCCAACCATCCACACAGATAGATCAATGCACGAGATCCCTTAAGCCACTTCCCCGCCTAGCCACCGAATAACCCGGTTGCCACGGACACCCACCGCTCGAACAGTCTGCTCGGTGACCATCTCCTGGATGGCTTGTTCAATCTCCCGGACGCCCATACCCACTTGACCTTGATCGTTGATCTCTTGGACAAGATGGCGGAAGGGGACCGATCCTCGGGAACGAACAAGCTCCCGAAGCTGTCCCTTAAGGACGACGAGACGTTCGCGCATAGCCGAGCCCATTCCAGTGGTAAGAAGGTCCATGTCAATAAGACCCGTATCGGGTTGGATGGCAGCCTTCTGCATGGCAGAAATAAGCAGCCTCTTGGCCTCAGAGACGTCCAGTTCAGTAACTTCAGGAGATAGATGCAAACGGGCATGGGCCTCGGAGAGACGGATGAGAGACTCAAGCTGACGAGGCGTAGCACTGACTCGTTGGCCTCCGCCTTCCCGACGCAGGGTGACATAGGCATCAACAAGAGCTTCTCCGGCCGCAGAGGTCAAAATGGGGTTACAAGCAGTGCGAGCATATTGAATGTACCTGGCCAGAGAAGGACGATCAATGAGGGCCTGGGCCCCCTGAGCAGGAGAGGGGGAGGGATCATCTTCGAGGTAAAGGGAGACGAGGTGACGGGCGAGATTTCTGTCAAATTCAGGCTCCACTCGATCGAGAAGGATGTAAAGGAGATCAAACCGGGAGAGAAGGGTCGGGGG
>KZ987818.1:0-19648 GCA_003614145.1 Piptocephalis cylindrospora
TCAGTACAAACACCTCAACGAGCCGGGCAAGGGAAAGAGAAGATGGGGGAGAGAACAAGGAAGAAGCCAGAGGATGGGATGATCCTACCGCTCCCGTTCGTCCCTCATCTCTCTCCCATTCCCGCTCCCCTCCACCCACCGTACACTACACACACACACAAGCCTGGCTGTATACGACATCCATCCTAGCATGTGATGCGTAATCTCCACAGTGTAGCTGAGAATATGTGTATTTTCTGTATGACAGCGTGAACATAGAAGATGGACATTAGTAAAGGAACCTGCCTTTCCTTGTATTGCCGGAGAGGGATCAGTGGGGAAGCAGTAGGGGGACATTGTACTGAGCGAAGGATAACGGCAGAGCGCATACACTTCATCGAGAGGCGGGTATCCCTTACCCTTCTCAGCCAGCCGGTGAGAAAGAATGCCACATGAACGTTCAGCCTTGCTGCCTTTGTATATAGAATATAGAAAGAGATAAATGGGTTTATACATCTTTCGACATTTTGCCTCTTGCTAACAACGATTGGCGGTTCATATCCATGAGGAGTAAAGCTCCGCTATCTCTCTGTTTGATAGCAGGCACCAGTTTATTCCTTCCTACCAGCATTTATCTAGGGCCCTTCCTCACCCTTTTCCTTATCCTCACGTGGCTTACTAGGGCTTGCCACCCTCACCCTGCTCACTTGTTCTCTCTTTCCATCTGGCAGCTATAAAATCTTGCTCTTTCCCTCTCTAACCTCCCACTCGTCCCTCTTTCCTCCCCTTCTCCTCTCCCCAATTCCAACTCTACCCTTCCAGCTCCACCCTTCCAACGTTAGCCTTATCCGCTCCTTGACGATCCTTTTACCAGGTCTTACCCCTCTGCCTTTACGCGCCCCAACCCTACTCCTTACTCCATTCCTATCACCATGAAGGTCTTTTCTACTCTTGCCCTTACGACCGTCCTAGCTCTGACTGCCACCTTCTCCAACGTCGAGGCTGCTCCCGCCCCCAAGCCCGGCGCCGGCAAGACGGCTCTTCTTCTTACTGCGGCTGGAGCTGGCCTTGCCACGGCTGCCTACTCTGGCAAAATGTATCGAGCCAGCAAGAATAAGCCTCAAGTGACCAATGTTTTCAACCCGCCTACTCAGAATATCATGTACGCTCAGCCCCAGCAACAGCAGCTACCCTCGACCCATGTGTACGTCTCGGCCCCTCCGAATACCCCGTCTACTCAGAACATCGTGTACACCCAGCAACCGCAGCAACCGCCTCAGAACGTCATGTACACCCAGCCTCAGCAACAGCAGCCACCCTCGACCCATGTGTACGTCTCGGCTCCGTACGCCCAGTCTGCTCAGACTGTCCCGACTTCTCAGCCTACGTACTATACTACTACGCCCTCCGCTCCCTATTACGTTTCTGGCCAGCTGTACATCCCCGTTAGTGCTAGGTAAGACCTCCCAAGATAGTGACCCTCTGTTTCCAACACCTCGATCTTTTCGATACCAGGGCTACTCTGGCCGAGTGAGAAAATGTGTTGGGTGGGGGTCTTTGTGAGTGAGAAAGGTGATGAAAGTAGGTTCCCCAATACATCTCCGATGAACGGTGCATTTAACAGCATGACCTGACCGCTCCTCAATGTGTTAACTGATCAGTGGAGAGTAATCCAATTGCGCGTATGCACCTTCTCTTTGTCATTTCTTCTTTTTCAAAAGGCTTATTTATCAGCTTTTATACATCCCGTTGTCATTTTGTTGCTTTGGGAATGGTCTGTCTTGTGTAGTGATTGCACTGCTAGAGTCATCTAGGAAGCGCTATGACGGGATGGAGCTGCCTGAAGAGGCAATGGAAACTAATAAGAAGGGATATGCGGTTGTAACTCGTGTCTGGCCCAAGGTGGCCTCAGACCTCCTTTCCTCATTACCCCAAAGGGTGGGGGAAGACACATCTGGATCCTTGTACAGTTGCACGCTATTCTCTCGTTCCCCTGGTAGCACAATACTGTGACCTGTGCCGCGACCACGTTCTCCATATCCTTTTTCATCTGGGTGAGGTTCAACTCCATACTGTTCGAGCTCAAAACCAGTCTATGACCCTTTTTGTGCAGGAAAATGGGGAAGTGAGTCTGGAGAAAGGTGGCCAATCCAATACTGACCGAGCATAGATGTCTGCTTTTCCCCATCTTTCCTAGAATAAAGCATAGCCATCTGTATAGAATTACGCTGAATGGAAAGCGATTAGAAGAGCTTTAAGATACTCAATCAGATCTGGGACACTTGCCGCCTTCCCTTCCAATAGACTGGGCGTCGTATTCCCCCAAACCAGCTTAGGCCCAGTCCTCCCCCTCATAACTTAATGAGTTATAGGACTATTACCGTTTACCTTCTCAATCCGTTGGTTCAATTTGCCGTCTTATATCAATATTTCAAACTCCGATAAACTCCGGCCTTTTTGATTTAAGCTCCGACAAGTCAGGCGGGCTAGAGAGAGATGGTGCCTCCACCGCCGCTCACTCCGCTATATCCTCCTCCGTCCCTATCTCCGCCCCATCGTGTCTTGTCTTGGCTTGTTGAGGTTGGCATATAAGGAGCTTACATATTTTGATCTTTCATCGTTTCTCCCCACCCTTTATCTCACACTACTCCCCTTTTAAGTCTTACTCTTTGCCAACCATCTACGGTGCCTTTGAACTAAGCCTTGCCTCAACCTCTGACGATTCTCTTACCCAGCCTTTATCTCCACCTCTTCCCCCACCCATCGCCTTACTTGCCTTGCCCCCCTCCCTACGCGTACATCATGAAGCTCTCCACCGCTCTTTCCCTTGTTGCCGTCACTGCCTTTGCCCTCGTTAGGTCTTCCGCTGAGGCTGCTCCTACTCCTACTCCTTCTCCCAAGCCTGCTCCGAGTCTCATTCTCGCGGGTATGGGTGCATATGCTATCCACGAGTACAAGAAAAACCAGAGGGAAAAAAAGGCCGCCCGATTTGGCCAGTCCTTCCAGAACAATAATGTCCCCCAGACCACCATCATTCATAACCCTGGCTACACCTACTCGACTGCTCCTGCCCCTGCCCCTAATGCTCAGGTCAATTACGTTCAGATACAGCCCGCCAATACTTACACCTCGACTACTCCCGCTCCGGCCAACTACCCCATGACGCAGCCTATCTACACCTCGACTACTCCTGGCTCGGTCACCTATATCCAGCATCAGCCTGTCGTAGGCTACGCCTACTAAAAAACCCCTAGCCGGACCATCACTGAGTATAATGCCAACAGGAATCGCTAAATCATCGGGAAATTCGTATCGTACTAACGGTAGCGACTCGCTGAATGGGGAGACTCCTTACTTTGGACGTGCTTAGGCATGTGTGCAGTAGTGCATGCATTAGCAAAGCATAATGAACTTTTTTCTACCTAATTTCTCCGTTGATGTATATTCAATTTACAATGAGTCAATGTATTTTGACTGACGGAAAGCGCCGCCTAGGAACAATTTACTCATAGAGGGTGATCATGGCCTATCTAAGTAGATCTCCGGGACACATGCTCATCCTCCGAACGATGGTGCCAAATTCCATGAATTTGTGCACTCAACTTGGGATGAATCTTCCGTCGTGGTAAAGCTTCGTTGGTACATACGAGAAGATCTTGAGCGTTCTTCATTGAATCCTGTTGTCGATACTCACACTCTAGACTGGTCATCCGATAGTGCAAATTCAAGGGCATGAGGGTGTGCGTACACATAAGTGAGAGAGAAAGAGAGAGAGGGGGATTGCCATTGTCCCTCACTCACCCGAAAGGAACCTACCTCATGGGCGTGGGAAATCTACGAGAGATGGACAGGGCCTTATCCACCCCGACCCCATGGATGGAGACGAGCATGCGCAGCCACATTTCCTTAACTGTCCTTCCCGTCGACTTTTCCGTCATAGCTTGGAAGGCCTGGTAGGTGAGGAGAGGATTCGTGGGAAAGGGTGTATCTGAGAGGGCAGTAAATGTTCGAGTTACCTCATCCATACCCATAATGTCCTTTCCCTAAAGGAGTCTCGGTGAATGTGCATGATCGGGTAAGCCTTAATTCTATCTAGTATACGACTATATCCTCTCTTGTAGATCCAACATGGGCCTCTAGGCCAAATACGACTTACCTCGTACCTTGCCATCATCCTCCGAGTCAGGGAGGTTAGGTAGGAAATGGATCCTTCTAGAGAAGTAGTATGGTGGATAGTGAAGCCGTGATGAAGTACAAGACGGGAAAGGGCCGATTGAACAGTCTCCAGAGTCACCCTTGGACACAGTCCAGGGAAGGACCGGCTGAATCCTTCAATCAGATAAATCACCCTTTGTGCCCCGCTTTGCCTCAATCGAGACTGTTTCTCCGTTCAATATACCATTGAGGTGTGTTGAGTGCGTAAGTAGGCGAGGGAGGAGGAGGAGGGAAAGCATTAACCTACCTTTTGCTCTTGAAAGCGACCATCTTTGATACTGCATACAAGGTCGTCCATGGTCTTTCTCTCGATAATCCAATCCAGTACAATTTCCTGACCCATGGGCCCAACAGCCATCCATAAAAAATCACCGATGGGCAAAGCCCGACTGATGATGGGAATTTGGGACTCACGCAATCGATCCATGATCACGGTCTTGGATCGGGCCCCGGAACTACCCCGCCCAAGCAACTCTCGGACATCTACAGCCAAGGCAACTTTAAAGGATTTAGGAGGGAAATGTACTTGTCGTAGGGGTGAGAGCGTCGGTAGGTTGGGCGTTTGTAGGTGAACACCTGTTGGATTGTCTTGAAGAGTCCGTTCAGGCTGTAAATTATTGCTTGCTTGGGATAGACGGGGTTCCTGACATAAATCAATCACCTCCATACCTGTGGAGGAGGAGATGTACTCAAGAGCAGTGGATGCCACCTCAGCTCCCAGTGCCTTTGATAAGGGAGAAGTAGGACTGACTCTATCCCCCACGTCCATTGGAAGCATTCCATATGCTACTTCCTGAAAGGCAAGGCGGGTCGAGGGCTTCGAGGGTAGCTGGATCGTGCTTCCTCCTTCCACCAGGGGGCGGACCAATCGGCAAAGAGAATGCCCCTGCTGCCGAGATGAGTAAGCAATCAAGCAGTAAGGTACGTCTTCATCGGCTATTCGAAAGGAAAGGATGAATGGTGATTAGGGAATAATAGGTATCTGTGAGTAGGAGACACTTACGGTAAAGCTGTAGATGCGCCTGGTCCTTGCGCTGCACAGGATTCCCCTGCGCATCAAGGTAAGTGTACTGAAAGGTACCACGAGCGCGTACAGGAGCAGAAGTAGAAGGTGTGGGGGAGGCAGGAATCGGAGAGGCATTGTCCAAGGGGGGTGGAATTGACGTCTGAGGGATAGATGTACCTACTGGCCTGATAGCCTCCTTCTCTACCCTAGAAGTTCCTTCCTCTTCCGCCAAGGTGGTTGCAAGTCTTTGGGCAAGAGATTGGCCCCTTTCCGTTAGCCGATAGCGCACTGGTCTTCCATAGGAATGGATGAGTTCATGCTCCCGTAGCGTCTTCATTGATGACCACGCTGTATATCGGGAACCAGGCAAGGGGCTCGTAAATGAATTTTGGGATAAGGGAGCTGCTTCATGGATGAGCTCGATCTTTCCCACTCCTTCTCCGTGCCGTTCTGTGAGTCTGTGTAGGGCGATTAGAAGGGCATAGCCTCCTGATCGTCTTCTCGGAATGTAGGACTTTTCCTTGGTCCTGGGTTGCCGTTCCGGATTGATTACTAGTAGGATAGAGAAACTTATGAGTAAGTTGATGTGAAATAAGATATACTGGACAACAGAGGGGCTTCCCTTTGTCCCTCGTCCTTACCTCCATCTTCTTGAGCGCCTTGGCTTTCAGGAGCATCTGCCTCATCTTCTTCAATATGGCCCCCAGCTTCCTTGATACAACGCTCCAGGACACTAACAATGGCAGGGCCAATGTTGGCCAGCTGCTGTGCTTGCTTAGGCTGAGTAAACGATAAAGGATACCGGGAAAGGGAGTCCATGGCGCGACGGAGTGCACGGATCCAGTTGACGTTGTGTCCTCGTTGGGCCTCTGCTGCCACTTTTTTAAGGATCTCGTAGTATTCAGGGTTTCCGCACGATGGAGGTGGTAAGGACGGGTGTTCACGATCGGGCGGCATGATGTAGAGGGGGAAGAGGGGGAAGAGGGGGGGGGGGGGAGGGGAAGAAGAAAGCTAGATTCATGTGTGCTTGATGACTCATGTATCATTAAAAGGAGGTCAAGGCGCGCGGAGTTGTCACGGTTAATGCCTGATGCAAGTTCTTGAAAAGCATAATCCCGCATCCTATAAGGTCTCATCAGGACTAGAAAGAGTGATCAATATATAGAAATACCAGCCTTTTGGCTCGAGGACAATTGGCCATGTAGAGGATGAGAAACATTACATCTTGGGTAGGGTATTCTATACTATTGGAATGATGGGAGAGCAACTACGCATTTGCTTATCAATGCATACGATAGACGGATCCATAAGTCCTTATTTCTTAATCATCATGTAAAACTATGCTGAGACCCCTCTGAGGTTGTTGTATCAGGTTTATGAGGTTGATCTTTGCCAAAGAAACTTGAATTTCTTTCCAAGCACCATAATTCTTTCGGGGGAAAGCATTAGTTTTGGCACATTGGAAAGTTTGTTGAATTTTGTAGGTGTTTTTATTCCTTTTTTTCTGTGTTGTTTCCCTACAACGGTTACTGGAGCTTGAAGTTGGGAGGGGCAGGTCAGGGCACAAGGCTTTGCCACACCCTCGCCCCCCCCCCTAATACATCATATTACCCTACACCACACTACACTACACCACCTACACGCCTTGAATTCACCTCACCTCACCTCACATATCACTCATAGTAGCCTTGATCCCACTCTTCCCTCCCTCCGCTCTCCTCTCCCTCCAGTAACACCTTTACCTTCTCCCCTCATTTTCAACATGCCCACGTTGGAGGAATTGTCGTCGCTTCGCGTCGTCGACCTTAAGGCTCGGCTGGACGAACTTGGTTTACCAAATAGGGGCTTGAAAGCGGAACTCGTAGAACGGTTACATACTGCCCTGGAGGAGCAAGATCAGGATCAGAAAAACGAAGATAACACAGCGGCTTCCCCTGATGAAGAGGATGCCGGGGAGAGTAATGAGGCATCCTTGGATACGTCTTCAGCTCAGAATGTCTCTGAAGCAGAGGCAGCCGCAGGGGATATGAAATCCCAGTCTGCCCCGACTTTCCGCGCGGATCCCCATCCTGATCCTCTTTTGGAGTCTATGGTGGCGGGAAAGAGGAAGCGGGATGATGTGGAGAAAGAGGAGGAGGAACAGGCCAGCGCTCAAGGAAAGGAGAGGGAAACCTCGCCCGGTCCTAGCACCAAGGTACGTGATACTATGGCCGGTGCTGGGGCTTCCCCAAGATCCGAAGACATGAGGAAAGGGAAGGGGTATGACTTGACGGACCTCTTGGATCGGGAAATTCAGAAGAGCGCTGCTGCAGCCGGGGCTGAGTTGAATGCTCCCCAGCCCTCCTCTTCCTCTTCCTCTCATCCAGAGGAGAGGGAGGATAGAGGTCGGACGAGACGTGGTGAAAGTAGGGAAGGTCGAGAGCACCGTCGGCATGATGATCCCCGGGGCGATGAAGACCGGTCCCGGTCCTCTCATGGTCATCGGTACTCTCGCTCCCATCGTCGATCCCGGTCCCCACGGGGAGACCATGCTCATGGATCCTCATCCCGTCGTGCCCGTAGTGTCACACCGATTAACCGAAGGAAGCGCCGTGTCACTAACTGGGACGTGACTCCCGTCGGCTTTGATAATATGACTGTTGAGCAGGTCAAGGCTACTGGTAAGGATCTGTTTCATTTCCAAGACTCTTTTAGAAAGCCCATTTTTATCCTCTTCTTACCCCTATTTCTTTTTAGGCGCCTTCCCGGCCCCAGGTCTTGGTATTGCTAGGACGCAGCTTCCGCCCCAAATTATCTACTCGGATGCCATTTTGGCCCTGGTGATGGAGGAGGCAGGGGAAAAGCTGCCAGAGCCCACCACCATCCCCATTCCCACGTTGAGACCGGCTATGGGGGATGGAGCGAGCGGGGCTTCTTCAGTCTCCTCCATGGCCCCTCACGGATCCAGCGCCTCTTATAGTGGAGGAGGTCGGTTTGGACCGACGATGCCCATGGCGGGTGGGGCGAGTGGGGGTGCCCCCAGACAGGCTCGTCGTCTCTATTTGGGCAATATCCCGGCAGGGACGAGCCAGACCACGCTAGCCAGCTTCCTTGACTCGACGCTCCAGGAGATGCGGGCCTCTTCAGGGAGGGGAGGTTCCCAACCTGATGGGATCTCTTCTGTCTTGGCCGTGACGATGCATGCAGACAAGAACTTTGCGTTTGCTGAGTTCCGAACGGCTGAGGATGCTACACTGGCCGTATCCTTGGATGGGGTACCCTTCCATGGAAACACCCTTCGGGTTCGTCGTCCCAAGGATTACGTGGCCAGCTCCGGGGATACATCTGGGGTGGCGACCGGCGCCAATGGGGCGGGTGGAGGAGGTTCCACGGACCAGTATAACAGAATTTTCATTGGCAACATCCCCGGATATATTGGAGAGGAGCAGGTGAAGGAGTTGGTCTTGACTTTTGGAGCGGTCCAGCACTTTCACCTGGTCAAAGACCCAACGACGGGTGTGTCCAAGGGATATGCATTTTGCGAATTTGAGGATCCATCCCTGGCAGAGCAGGCCATTGAGGGCCTGCACGGAATGGAACTTGGGGAAAAGAAGCTGACGGTACAGAGGGCTACGCAAGGCGGAAAATCTGGAGCCTCGGAAGGGCCAACATCCGGGATGCCGCAGACCATGCTAACCCTCTCCACCCATCTCCTCCCCTACCTTCCCGCCGGGTCCGTCCAACCGACTGGAGAGACAACAGAGATGGCAGGGCAGGGTATGGCTGGAAGCCAATCCGAGGAGATGGCGCCAACGAGGGTCCTGCAGCTTCTGAATCTCCTTGGGCCCGAGGACCTTCAGGATGATCAGGAGTGCGAGGAGGTGATGGAGGATGTGCGAACTGAATGTGACAAATACGGATCGGTGCAAGAGGTGCGAATCCCCCGACCTCACAAAGCGGCTCCGGTGACCAAGGAGGCCGAGGAGGCCGGGGAAAAGCCTTGTGTGCGTGGGCTGGGTCGGGTGTTTGTCCGATTTGACCAGGCCATGGAATGTGCTGTGGCGCTGAGAGCGCTTGGTGGCCGGTCCTTTGGAGAACGAACAGTCCTGACGGCCTATTGCCCCGAGAGGGCGTTTGAGGAGGAGCTTTACTAAGGTGGACGATAGTTTATTTGGATAAAGAGACAGAGAGAGAAAGGGAAAAGGGAAGGAAGAAATGAAACCGATGAATCAAACTGGATTTATATTGGGGGTTTTTCTTTTTTTCTGCTGAGGTTTTCTTTACTTGCTGAGTATCTCATAACCGCTCTTTCCGCTGACCCTATGAATGGATAGACAAGAGGATTTAGACTTTGTAGAGGGCATCGATGAAGCCCTTGGCCACATCAACGATAAGAGAACGGTCGGGGAGGGTGGCGGCCAGTCCGTAGATGGCGGCCATGCCACTATCGCCACCACTCTTCCCACCCCGCTCCTCCAGGAGGACCCTGGCCTCGGCGATGCTCTCCCGGAGGTCGCGAGCAAAGTCCTCCTCATGACCAACGGTCAGGGTGGTGCAAGCTAGATGGAGGGAGGAGGGGAATTGGAGGGCATTGAGATTCCATCCACGATGGCGCATGCCATCGCCGATGGCGTAGATGGAGAGGGGGGCAGTGGCGCGGAAGGCCACAACGGAGACATTGGGCTCACCAAGGACCTCGACCCCCTCGGTGTCCTGGACGATACGGGCAATTTCCCGAGCGCAACCGATGATCTGGCGGGTAGAGTCTACGTATCCGGCATGACCAATACGCATAAGGGCACTCCAACACCCAGCGATGAGGGCACCTGGTCTGGATCCGGCGAGGCCAGGGGAGGCGTAGACTCCGCCCAGCCAATCGCTCATGACAGTATACTGATACCGACGAAGAGCACGGGTACGGTACATGATGATGGAGCTTCCCTTGGGAGCAAAGCCGTATTTGTGGGTATCACAGGAGATTGAGGTGACGCCGGGAAGACGGAAGTCAAAGAGGGGCACATTGTAACCAGCATCCTTCATGAAAGGGATGAGAAATCCGCCGAGACAGGCATCAACGTGCAAGGGGACGTTCTTGCGATGGGCAATCTCGGAGAGCCCCTCGATGTCGTCAATGATTCCATGAGGGAATCCGGGGGCCGATCCAACGATCTAAGGGGGGATGAGGGTGTAAGGGGAGTGGTGCTGTGGCCACCTCTCCAGTTTAACCTACCAAGATGGTGTTGCGATTCACGGCCTTCTTGACCCGATGGACAGGAAGGGCAAAAGTGACGGGGTCGACGTCGATCCAAACAGGCCTGATACCAAAGTATTTGCAGGCCTTATCAAAGGCGGCATGAGCGGAGGTGGCGATGATCATCTCGGGGGAACGAATGCCCTTGTGCTCCCGAGCGTAGTCACGATAGGCTTTACAGGCCATGACGATGCTCTCGGTACCTCCAGAGGTGAGGCAGCCTCCGGCGTCCAGAGGGGCATTGTACATGGCGAGGACCATGGCGACGCACTCGGCTTCCATCTTCCTGACGCCAGGGAAGACATCGGGATGGAGGGGGTTGGAGAGGGAGAAGAGAGAGTAGGCCTCGGACGTGAGCTTGGACAATTCCTCACCTCCGTGGTAGATAGCACCAGAGACCTTTCCATCCTTCCAATGGGCATCGCCTAGGCCTTGAAGTCTGAGAAGGGGGAGGGAAAGGATGAGTAGTGAAAGGGTAGAGTGAAAAGAGATCGGGCTTACTTGGCCAATTCTCCCCGAATATCCTCAGTATCCCTTCCCTGACTAGGAAGGGCATGATGAGGAGGAAGGCCAGGGATGACTGGGGCAATATCCTCTTCCATGGCTGAGAGGGTTTTGCTCAGCTCACCCTGAATCTTTCGGCGAACCATGGGGATTTTCTTGGTTAAATGGAGGGTGTACTGTGTGTGGAAGGAGTGATGTAAGTCATTCGCCTTAAGATGAGTAGACCATGCCGTCTTCTCCGTCTTTCTTCGTGCATACCTGAACACTGGCGCGATAGAGGTCGCGAATATAGATGGTAGGGCCTTGACAGGTGACGCGGGTCCAGAGAGCACCAAAGGATCGAACAACAATGTAGTAGAAGACAGCGTTCTTGACCCACTCCAAGGGACCAGGAGCAGCCGGACCAAACCGACGAACACACGAATCAGTCAGGGCTGAGGCCTGAGCAAGGACATCGTGGATGGAGGAAGGGGTTCCTAGACGATAGGACATTGAAGGGGTATGAGAGAAGAGGTAGGGATGAGGGAGAAGATGGAGGGAAGGAGAGAAGGGGAAGGAGGTTGAGTAGAATGGGAAAAGGGTTGAGCTCGGGGTCTTTTAAAGCCGAACCGAGGGATGAGAGACGTGGCCCACAAACGACAAGGGATGAGTGTGGCCGTGGGTGACTTTGGGGAGGGAGTAGGAGAAGGAGGTGGTGGTAGTGCTAGAGTGACACGCACTGATCCTGGATAGGAAGGGAGAGTAGGTCACCTTACTCGCCCCGTCCTTTCTCCCCTATATTCGACCCCAATGAAGGAGATTGAGGGAACGATTCCTTTCCCCTGAAGACATGTAAGATCTTAGACAGGGCTAGGATGAGGAGGGTGATGATATGAGGCTAGGAAGAGAAGAGGTCGGTGACTGAACATCCCAAGCCATGGGACGCGCACGACGCCAAGCCCTGGCCCTAGTGAACCCGAGTTCGCACGCACAACTACACGTCCTGTCATGGTTGGACTCCGACTGGTGGTGGGTGTGTGCAGCACACACAGAGCCATGCATGCCTGTGCCTTCCTGACGGAGAAAGAGACCCATTTAGTAGTACTTACAGTACCTTTGATCTTTGCTGGGACTGGAAGACCCTTGGAGATCTTACAGATGAAATCCAAGAAGATGGATGAGAGTGACACACACGTTGCCACATACATACAGGCCTCCTGGTCAGGGAGAACAGGGAGGAGAACCAAGAGAGGATCCTCCTCCAACTGACGCCCTTCCACCCATACATCCCCTACAGAATACCCCTTTTTTTCCTTGACGATGGGGAAGTGAATGTGACCGGGGGGATGAGAGACTCTGAAATAGGGACATTTCCACCACACAATCATGACACCCTCCCTTCCCCGAACAGAGACAGAGATCCCCAAAGAATAACCCTGTGCATTCCTCCTTGAGAGATGAGGGAAGAAGAGATAACCACCGGATGTCCAGGGTAATGTGGGATGAAGAAGTGTCCATGAAGACGTGCATCTTTTCCTGAATGGACTGATCCATGCATTCACTTCTCGATACACCGTATCCTCCTCCATCCACAAACATCGACCATGGTGCCATCATTCATCCTAGCAAGACCCATCATGGGTCATGTTCAAGTCCTCTAGGAGACCCTGGGCCATGTTGAATCTCCATCCGTGGATGCGAAGAGGTTGGCCATTGGCCCAAGCAGCCTTGGCAGCCGGGGTGGCAGCAATGGCCGAGACGGATGCAGCCACATTCAACCTCCCCAACTCGAGGACCCTTTGACGCGGGTCCAAGGCCTCTAAGGCCTTTGCGTTCTCTAGAGCAGTCGAGAGATGAGCGATGTCATTTACTTTGTTAAAAGCTCCTCTTACCTTGATAGACTTTGCGTGTAGGGACGAGCCATTGATGAAGATGATCCTTGCTCGGATCCTCCTGTCCTTCCTCATGGATCATGGCTGTCGCTACTCCAGTGCACTCGGTGTGACCTTGAAAGGGGGGGGAGTTGGAGCGAGACGATGATGAGGGCTATGTTGACAACACCGCCTCTCTCGTCTCATCTTACCACAAACAACAATGTCGGGGACGCCAAGAAGAGAGATGGAAAACTCGACAACGGCCATGGCATTTCCATCGGTGGAGGAGATAACATTGGCAATGTTGCGATGTTCAAAGAGCGAGCCCAAGGGCTGGTTGGTGATGGTGGTGGGGGAGACGCGGGAATCGGAACAGCCAATCCACAAGCACTTTGGAGATTGGCCCTTTTCCAGAGAGGCCAGAAGGTCTGGAGAGACGCGCTTGACCCATTGGCGATTCTGTTGGAGGAGCTCCTTGAGTTGGTCCTGGCCGGTGCTCATGCTACGGGAGGAAGGGGGATGGATGGATACGACACGAGCAGACCTGGAAGACCTGGCAGTCAAGGCAGAGAGACGGGGGATGAGAAGAGTGAGCATGTGGGGGAAAGGGGTGAGGAAGGGAGGAAGGAAAAGGGAGGAAAAATAAAGAAAAACAAGGGGAGTTGGGTCACACAAGGATGGATGGACGCATCTCCCCTTTTTATATACCTTCCCTCCTCTCCCTGGGCAACACATGTTGGTGCAGGAAGGCTCAGCAGCACAACGATATCTCATCTCTGATCGTAGTAGCAACAACAGTAACACTAGCAGCCTTCCACCCTAATGCGCGCAGTGACACATACGGCAGGGTGGGTTACTCTCGGCAAGCGGGGGGTGCGGGGGGATGTGGGGAAGAGGTGGTGGGAATAATTTGCCCAGGCCAGGAGACCTAGGCTTTAATGATGATGATGCTACCCACACGCGTCTATAGCAGTGGTGAGACACCCGCCGGTGCTCCTACCCTCCCTCTCCCCTCAAAGTCCTCTTCTTTGAGGGGGGTGAGGAATATGGACCGATGATGATGCAGTCATGTCTGGGGCTGTGGGATATGTGTGTGTGTGTGTGTGTGCGTGTGTGTGTGCTGTATCCGTAAGTACATGAAGCCTTATTTGATTGTGCTTGTGCTTGTGCTTAGAGTAGGATTCGGTTCATCATCTCTGCTTCTCTCTTTCCTGTCATCCCTCTCCAGACCATGTCCTCTTCCTCCCCGATCCCACCCAACACGTCCTCCTTGGTAAGTGGACTTGTCTAGACAAGGGAGCTTGATCCCCATCCTCATTTCCTCCTCCTCCTCCTCCTCCTCCTCCTCCTCCTCCTCCACAGCCTCTCAGGGCCTTTAAGGATTGCAATAAACAAACGCGAAAGGATGGATTCATCTTTGGTGGATGCGCCCTCTTTCTCTCGGGCTTCTTTTCGCACCGGGTCCTTCGACTCTCACGGAACAACACCATCCTCGCCACGCTATCGGCTACGGTCATTAGCTCGTACATGTTTGCGCAGCAGTCGACGCGACAATGCCTCCAAGCCAAGATGGAGGCGATGGAGCGAGCCAGGAAGCTGGGAACCTATTCTGAGGAGGGAGGGGATGAGGCTCTGTTGTCGGATGAGGATGTGATGGAGAAGAATCATGCATAGATGCTCTGAACCTTTTCTACTGTAAAGTTACATCCTTTCTCTCGAGAAGGGGGTGTCAGGGAGGGATGCCTCCCTTGTCCCCTTTACTTTCCCTCATAAAATCACCCAACAGTATCATGAACCCATCATTACGATTTCAGAGGTACATCAAATTTCATGCGGGACCATCCTGCATTTATCGTGGGGCAAAGAAGCGCTTGAGCAAACTGCCATCCTTGGCTCCCTCCTCCAGTCCACGAAGCATTCGCTTGTAGTAGTTGGGGTCCTTGGCCGGAGATAGGATGGCCTCGTCCAAGGGCCACCGGTCCTTGTATGTATTGCCCAGGATGGCCTCTAGCGCATCGGCCTGGACCTTGCCTCGAGCCAGGGCCTTTGCCGGATCGTCGGTCGGGGCACGGAACCGCTCTGGCAAAGTCACCTCCAAGACGCGTCGGAATGTCCGGTTGGGTCGAAGGGGGTCATCGGGCCAGTCTTCGGCCAGCCTCAGGAAACGACGGTAAAGGGCACGTGCTTGTATTGAGTAAGGGGATGCCATTGGGGAGGGAAAGTGGGGAAGAGGAAGGATGGGGGAGAAGGGAGAGGCTATGAGGATGGACTGGAGAGTGGTGTAGTCCTTGACATGAAGGAGGGCAGGGCGCAGGGCGCAGTGTGGGTGGGATGATGAAAATCGGTTTTATTTATCCAACATAGGGGGAATATGAGCGGGTGGGCAGATGCACACACTTTTTCCCCATCAAAAAGAACCCGAATTCGACCAAAACAACACCAAATCAAGACAGAGTGTGACAAACCTGGGTGTCTTCCTCGGGGCCAAGGAGGGAGGGAAAAGGTCCCATGATGATCATCACTGTTGTACTTGATACACACACAAGGGGCTGTAGGGATTGAAACAGAGGATCGGGCCCTAGGATGACCTATCGCTTCTTTCTCGCATTCAAGCCCATGGTTTGTCGCACCTGGATGGATGGGGGCCGAAGGGATCGAATGGCTGGGATTTTGCTTGTCCCTCCGGTCTTGGAGGAGGGATCCTTGGGTTTTTCCATGGTGGGGGGGCTGGGCACGTCGGGTCGTTTCCTCTTTCCTTGAACTACAGCACTTCGGGAAGCCAAGGCTTCTCCAGTCCTCCCAGCTTCCTTGACCCTCCCAGCCTCCTTGATCTTCCCAGCCTCCTTGATCCTACCCGCTTCCTTGGCCATGACGGCTTCCCTTACCCGGGTCGCTGCCGCCACCTCGGCCTGCTCTCGTGCCTCATCCACCTCATCCTGCTTTGCTCCCTGCCATCGATCATCCAAGAGGAGGGCCTGGGTGTGCTGCATCTGGGAAAATAGAGCGCTCCATCGTTCCAACAACACATCCGTCTGCTTTGCCGTATTCGACACCTTCTACTTGGCAAAGGGGATGAGATGGAGAAGTTGGAGAGAAACTAGTATTTTTTACCTCAAGGTGCTCCTTGCATACAAGGACATTCTCGGTCATGCCCACAATGGCCGCGTCCAGCTGTCGAATATCTTCCAGCTCGTTCTCCAAGTCCTTTTCCTCCCTTTCCTCGTTGATCGTCTCAGTGGTCGTGGGGTCCTCTCCTCCCCGCATGGACCTGTCCTTCGCTTCGTTGGGGTCTACGTGGAGATGAGCGGAGGGGATCGAGGGATGAGTGTGCACATGCTCATACTCACCTTGTTCCATCAAGTCGTTCTCCGGTTCAAAGGTCATGGTGGGGGATGGAGATGAGAGATGAGGGGCGCTTCAAGGTGGTAAGATGACGGAGAGAAAGGGGGTGGTCCCCAAGGGAGGAGTTTTTGACGCGAATCTGACTTTGTTGACATTTGCACATACTCCTTCCTCATGCCTCATGCTCTCTCAGCCGGAAAGGACAGCTACTTGGATGGATCATTTTAACTCCCTAGGCCCCTGACCCTAGACTATAATTAGCGCATTCCTTGACCCTGATCCTTCGTCCCATCCCGTTTCATCTTTAGCATTCATCATTCTATTTTAAGGCATTCCATTTTACCGTCTATATTACTCCTAGGGTGCCCCGTCCTCCATCTCCATAGAGGAAAGATAAATGAACAGAGCAGTCTGATCACCCATTCTGCCCTGCTCTCTCGGTGTTCTGGCCTGGTCCATTCATCCAGAGCCACTTGCATCATCATCAAGGGTCCATTCCATCATCTGTCGCCTCATCTCTCCGTAATTAAAAAGGATGGAAGATTAAACCGGCCTTTTATCCTTCCATCCATTCATCCTCCCCTCCTCTCTCACACAGCTCCGCACTTTATCCACTTGGGCAGCCAACCCTGATAAACAATAGACAGATGCAGAAATCTTACGGAGATGACGAGGAGAGGAGTTTCCCTCCTCCACTCGATCCTGTCCACCATTCTCCCTTCCCAGAGTTTTAGGGCTGTACCACTTTAGCCACCGCCAGGTTCAGTCACTTTTCCTTTCCCTTCTTTCCCTCTCTCTTCACACACACACACACACGTCCACTGCTAGACAAAATCCGCCTTCTCAATGATCCCCCAGCAAATCAGGGCCTACCGGTGATTTGTCAGTCCTCCTCCGCACATCCGCCCCTCCCTTGTCCCTCTGTATCTCACCCGTCCCATAGAACCGGCTTGGTTTTAAGGTTCGCACACCCACACACAAGGACACACATGTAAGGTGATGAGCGAGGAGGGGGGAGATGTGCACACGAGGCGAGTGGGGATATCAGCAGTATTTAGAGAATTCGGTTAATGGGATGATGCCAAGATGTAGGGGGAATTGGGTATTGAGATCCTCGTTCGTTCGTTAGGCCCCTCATTCGTCTCTTCCTCGTCCTTGAGGGTGTACAGCGCACAGGAATATCGGTGGATTTCCTCAAGTGATGTACCTTGATCCTTCTCATCTCGCAAGGGAGCTTGGCTGTGTATAGGACGAGTAGAGACACACATGCACACACACACACACACACAGAGAGAGAGAGAGAGGGAGAGAAAGAGCATAGAGCATAGAACATAGAACAGAGAAAGACCTGCTTGTAATAATAGTGGTGCGAGGGATATACACACTGTACACCTGCAAAAGGGCGGAGTAAGGTAGTCTGCTGCTGTCGCTCGTTCCCTCTCACTTGCTCTTCCCTCTCTCCCTCCCCAGAGCCACACCTACCTGCATGACTTGCTCTCCGCCCAAGCAAGTCCTGGCCCATCGTCCCTGGTCCATCGTGTAAAGGCGCACAGTGGACGACAGAGCGGCCACACACGCACACCGTCCATACACACGCACACCGTCCACACTCAAGCCCCACTTATCCCATCGCCCGCCATCTTCCTGTCCTTAAACAACTAGGAAGAAAGGCTCTCCCCCGCCTCTCCCACCCCGATTCTCTCTCATCTCTCCCCACTCTCTCTCTCCTCTCTAGTGACCATTTCCAGACCGCACCCACACCCCAACAGACAGCTGGTCACTTCCTTTTCCCTTCCTTCTCTCTTCCTTCTCTCCTTTCTTTTCTTCTCCCCAAACCCTTTTTCCCATCTTTTATTCCTATTTCCTTCCTTCTCCTCCTCCTCCTCCCTCTCTCTCTCTTTCCCTCCCTCCCTCCCTCCCTCCCTCACTCACTCCCATCTCCCCGGACCGCTCATTCTAGGCCATGGGCACGGAACCAAGGCATCCCGCTGGGACGCCATTGACAGGTACGTTGGATCATCCTTTTCATCATCCCCATTCACTTTTCCCACTCTACACCCATGACTCACTCCACTTCACTCCGTATCCCTAGATCCTCAAGCAAAGACTGCTCCTTCCTCCTCCTCCTCCTCCTCCACTTCCAATCCTCCACCTCTCTCCTCCTCCGCTTCCTCCCCCTCCATCCCCACCATCTCACAGTATCAAACTCCTCCTCCTCCTCCCCCAGCCCCTGCCCTTGTCTCCGCCCTCTCCTCCTCCGCCCCAGGCGACACCTCCGTAGCCACCTCCCCCGCCTCACCTCAGGCTCCGTCTGGGGAGTGGCTGGCATGTGCTGAGTGTGGCCAAGTCATCGAAGGAAGGATGGTCCGTGCCCTTGGGGCCGCCTACCACCTTCAATGCTTTCGGTGTGCAGAGTGTGGGGTGGCTGTTGCCCAGAGATTCTTCCCCATCGAGTCCTCCAAGGGTGGTCGACGATACCCTCTGTGTGAGACCGATTACTTTCGTCGTCTCGACCTTATCTGTGCTACATGCAATGGCGCTCTCCGTAGCTCCTACATCACTGCCTTGGATAAAAAGTACCACATGAACCATTTCACCTGCTCTGCCTGCGCCACCGTCTTTGGTCCCCAGGACTCCTACTATGAGCACGATGGTCATGTCTACTGTCACTATCACTTTTCCATCCGTTTTGCCGGAAAGTGCATTGGATGTCGTTATCCCATCCTTAAGCAATTTGTCGAAATTAATAAGCAACCCGGTCCAAACGCCCCTCCTTCCTCCTCCTCCTCCACTTCAGCTCCTACCAACATCTCCCCTCCCTCCTCCACTACCACTACCACCGTCACCCACTCTCCCCTCTCAGCCGCCTCCATGACCCCCATGGGAGCGGACGAGCATTGGCATCCCGAGTGCTACATGATCAACAAATTCTGGAATGTTCGTCTCGCCTCCTCCGCTAGGAACAAGGCCCTGGATAAGGAACCCCAGGTCATCTCGCCTCAGGCTATCAAACGTCTCAAGTTCGAGCAGGAACAGATGGAGGAACGCGTCTACCAAATCTGGACCGTCCTTTCCGCCTTTGAAGAGTCCTCCGCAGCCTGCATCTCCCAGATGCTCCTGGACGTCTCAGGCGGCGCTTACCTTGAAGGTGTTCGCATGTCCGCTAGCTTTATCCAACACGTCGAAGTCCTCTTTGCCGCTGTCGACCGATTAGAGCGGCAACTAGGGCGTTTTGGTGACAGTACCGGTAAGTCCCTTTTCTTCTCCTTAGCAAGTCGATTCAACCCCATCCGCAAGGCTACATCCGATTAATATCACTCACTCACTCCCCCCCCCCCCCCCCCCCCCCCCCCCCCCTTTCTTTCCTCTTCTTCCCCCCCCACAAAAAAAAACCAAAATTTTATAACAAAAAAACCACACCTTTCTCTCCCTCCTTCCCCTCTTGCTTCTTTCTTTCTTTCTCCCTCTTGCTCCCTTCCCTTTCCTCCCCTTCCATGTCTCCCCTGCCCCCTCACCCCA
>KZ987819.1:0-19593 GCA_003614145.1 Piptocephalis cylindrospora
CCTCGCATCAAGTGACCCTTGAGGATGAGGGAGCACCGATCTCGGGAATCAGCCTCATCCGTAATGAGTAGCTCAGTCTCGGTCAGGGTATTCTCCTCTACCCCACTCTCGCTCTCCTCGGTCAAGCTCGAGGATGCTATCTCACTGGACAAGTCATCCTCGAGTAAGGGGGATCCCTTCTGTCCATAGCCATAGGCCTGTGAGCATAGGGTGTCCACAGCCGATCCAACCCCAGTGACTATGGCTTGCCCAGTCACTGCGGTGATGAGGTTACCTAGGGCAGCCGAGGCCAGTGCCTCCTTCCCAAGGTGTCCAATGGAGATGAGGGAGACGAGAGGCAAGGCTTGGGTCAGAAGACACGCCAAAGAGATGGGCACTGTTCGGTCAAGCACTAGTCCTGCTTCCTTCCAGCTTAGCCGGGCGGGAGGGGATGGTCGATCCTCCCCGGAAGTAGAGGCGCTACGAGTGGTCTGTAACAGGGGGGTGTCTTCTTCTGCCCAGGTCTCTGGTTGCTGTGCAGCTTCGGAGGTCAGGCCCTCTTGGACCTGGTTCTGCTCGTTTCCTTCTTCCAGATGGAGATCCGATGTTGCTGGGGAGCCTTGAGTAAGGAAGACACCATCCACTTCTTCTCTCTCATCCTCCTCCTCTTCATCTCGCTCATAACCTTCTTCCTCCACATCCGAGTCCCATGCCGTATCCTCATCATCATCATCATCGCTGTAAAAGGCTGGAGGAGCCAGGAGAGCAGGGTCATCAATGGATTCAGTCAAATCACGAGACATATCAACTGTTAGAGCTGGGGAGGAGGGGGCTGTGATGACGAGAAGCGGAGGGCCTGAGTCCTCTTTCTCTTTTTCCTCGACGACCTCTTCCTCAATGATCTCTTCTTTAACAGTCTTCTCCTCCACCTTCTCCTCGCCCATAGCCTCTTCCTTGGGACAAGACATGTCAGAGAGGGAGGGAGGGCCCGGATGGATGGAATCCCTGGCCGGGTCCATGGACACTCCCAGCCGAGAGAGGGGGGGAGTGGCGGGGGGGAGAGGAAAAAGCTGGGAGAGTATTTCCATTGTCCTCGTGTTCCCATTTGGGACATACGAGGTCTGGGACTCTTTCCGCCAGTGTTTCACAATCGCTCTGAGCAGATGCTCGGGTCGATGAAGGAGAGAGGGGAGTCATAGGACGGGAAGGAGGTTCGATATGAGAGTTGGAGGAGGAGGAGGAGGAAGAAGTGATGGGGATGGGGGAAACAGCGCTCTCTGTCTCCTCGGCCACCGGTGAGGGAGGTGGGTTGGTAAGTCTCTTGGCCATGGAGGTTGAGGAAAGCGTTATCCTGCCTGAACCCAAATCCGAAGGATGATGAAGGAGGATGGGTGCGGGTCGAGACGGTGGCTGCCCAGGGGACTCTACGGGCTTGGCCACCGGAGATGATGGGAGCTTCTCTGAGGGGATGAGGGGAGCTTCCTGAGTAGAAGCCAGGATTGGTACCTGAATCTTTTGGGAGAGAGCTGCTGGAGCTTCGGAGAGAGCCTCCTTGGTAGATGGTGCGGATACCTCGACAGACTGAACAGCCTCCTTTTGTTCGACTACTTCCTGTTGTTGAGCTACCTCTTGCTGTTGGAGCGCCTCCTGCTGCATAGCCTCCTGGTGTGCGGCCTTGGCCTCTAGAGTATGGGGTTGACCAAGGGCAGGGGCAGCGACGGGAGCAGTGGCGGCAGAGCGTTGATGAGTAATGTGAGGATAGGTCGACTCGAGAAAGTCATCATCGCACATGAAGCCTTCTTCGAAATCAGAGTCCCAATCAAAGGCTGTATCGAAGCGGGAAAGGGTGGAGCCGCGGGGGCGAAGGAAGGTGCCAGAAGAGGAGGGCATCGCAAATAGACGGTGTGAGGTTGAGGGAGGGAGCAACGGGGGGGAGGAGTGGAGTGAGATTACGAGGAATTACCAGCCGAAAACCAAAGGCTGTTGAGATGTGGGATCAAGAAGATAGGCCCAATGGAGGAATGGAAGCGAATGAGGACAGAGGGCGTCGTATCGCTGCGAACAAAGGATGGGAAGAGGAGGCACTGACGTGAAACGGAAAAGAGATGAAGATAGGGTGTGGAGAGAGAGAGACCGGCGGAAACGGGGGGGGAGGTAGAAGATCCGAGCGAGAAAACTCTGTTGGTGGAAGGAGAGGTGGTATCCGGGATCAGACTTGGATGACGGGGAACAACGAAAGGAGGGGATCCGAGCTATGTGGGGCTTTCTTGAAGCTGACAAGCAAGGGGAGGAAGAGGAGGAAGCGAGGGAGGGAGACGTAGCGTGGACGACACGGAATTCAATGGCTCGGGATCAAGATTGCAACGGGGAGGAAAGGGAGGGGGTCAAGGTCAATCAGTCTCTGCAAGATGTCTGGCGTGTGTGTATGAGAACCAAATGTGGAGGGATGAGGGGAAGGGAGAGGGATGGAGATGGAGGCCGTAGAAGAACAAATGATATGGGAGGGGAGGGGAGGGGGAAGGGAAAGAAACGTTGGCCTGAGTGAGAGGGGAAGTGGGAAGGAGGGGGCAATGAATGAAGAGGGGAAGGAGGAGGGAGGAGAGGACGTTGACGGGAGGGTGGAAAGGGGTTGAAACAAGGGCAAGGCCAGTTTGAGAGGAGGAAGTGGTGTGGAAGGAGGAAGGAAGGGCAAGGCCGAAGACAGGATGGAAAAAAAGGGTTGAGGGTTTCGGACCTCAAGTACCCTTTCCGTCCTGGAGGGGGAAGTGAGTATCGCCCTGACCTCTGCTTTCCCCGCCCCCACATACGGAGCTGAGGGGGGCGGGGGGGCGGGGATACAGGAGTGGAGGGGCCTGGCACCCGTCCTCTTCTCTCTCCCCTGCTACTGTTGGGGCGGAGGACAGGGCAGGGCAGGGATGGAACCAATTCATCTGGGGCCCTCATCCAACCTCTCCCCACATGCTCCTTCTACTGGAATGGGCGATGAAGAAGAGGGTATTTCGGTGGATATTGTTCAAGGGATTGGCCCAATGCCAAGGTTTCCCCACTTCATCCTAGTATGAAGAGGACGATGATGGTGAAGGGATGTGCTCCGAAGGATTGGACGAGTTCATCCCCAATACTCTCATCCCAGACACTCGCCCTTATTTCTCTAACCCTGCCTGGAGTCCAACTCCGACAAATCGACATCTTGATCTTGATGGTCTTGGATAGAAAAGGAAGCAATCCACGTGGATGTGGCTACAATGACAGGCTGAGAGGCCTTCTGCTGGTATCTATCACGTTTCTTGCCCGTTCCCATCCAAGGTAAGGTTTTAGTTCAACGGATGCTTTGGCGATGAGGATGGGAAAGAAGGTAGGAGAACTCCCTTTTGCCGCTTAAGCGGATACTCCCTGCCTTGCAGTATTCCATTCCCAAGCCAACAGCATCTCCATGTCTGTGTGGTTGTATGCTATTTCAAGAGACGCTGCAGTGCCCTTCTCTGAAGAGGATGCCCTAGAGGCGCCACAAGGGCCGATCAAGGATGCATAGCTTCCACACGTATGTGCATGCTACCTTTGAAGAATACGCCTCATGGCACATCGTATCATTTGAGCATGACAGCAGAGCCAGCCTAGAGTGTGCTTTTCCGTCCCCTTCTTCTTTCTAGTCAAATTCCTCCAGCCATTCATTGTGTCGCAGTAGAGGATCTACTCTCCATCCCCCTCAAAGGACCTTGCCATCCTTCTCCTCCTCACACGCAACCTGCATGATCATGTCTTGCTTGGCCATGAGCCGGATGGGACCGTCGAGGACACACGTCCCCCTCTCCCCTCATGCCCACTTGACCACACTCCACGACCAATAAGCTGGTGTTGGCTGCTTGATACGTGTTCTTTATTCTTCCTCCCTCCTTTTTATCCTAGCCAAGGGATTGGCGGTGGTGAGCGGGTCTGTCCCTCATTGTCCCCCTCCCAGGATATCGCAGTGCCAGGTCTTTGATCCCCCTTAGCGGCTCAATTCAGCAGCCGTCAGCGGATGCAAGGTGCTCTTCACTTCCCCTGGCTGGTCGGGTACCCTGACCTGGTTCCTCTTGTGCCCCCATTCATTTGGTAGCTCATTCTAGTACCCAGCCCATCCCTTCATTACAATCTCCGAAAGAGCCGTACATACACGCACCTTTTTAAGGCACCTTACTGAGGAGGGTTAGTCGGTCGACACGACGGACTTTGAAGCGGTGTCTTAATCATCCCTTCCCTCCTCCTCTCCTCACCACCACCACCCTCTCCGCCCTCCTCACCTCCTCTCCTTCCCTCCCATCGATCCATCGCCACCCACCCTACTCGTATTATTAGGTATTACCAGTAAGTCGACCTTGTCTCTCACTCTCATCTTCTCCTACCTCTCTTTTCTCTTTTCCCTCTCTTTCTCTTCACCCTCCCCCTCTCCCCTCCACATCCTCCATTCGTGTGGGCCATTTCCCCCATTGTGCTCCTCGACTTGTTCCCGCCCTACCCTTTTTCCATCTACTACTTCGATTTCTGTTTGATCCACCGGGCCTCGCGCAAACTGCCTGGATCCCTCCCTCTTTCCCTCCCTCCCTCGACTCTCCTAGTGAGAATCTCACCCATCCTGCTACCACTCACTTGAAACATACCTTCTCTTTCCTGTTTTCAATCCTCCCTCCCTTCCCCATCCCCAGCTCGTCTATCCCTCTTTTACATCTCTTCTTTTTTTGTCGTTTTCTCTTGCTGACCATCCTCCTTTCCCCTCCATTGTTGCCGCGTGTGTCTCGTCCGTCACACTACACCCCTCCAACTACATTGATTTGAAAGGTGCTGGTTACTTTTCCGCCCGCTGGACCCCCCCCCCCCCTTCTTCACCCTCTCGTTGGACCTCCCCTAATCGTCCTCAACGTCCACTTTGTTCAGATTGGGAGCCCCCTACTCTCCCTCTAGTCCCCTCCTGTGCCCCTCGCCACCATCGGCTAGTAATTTCTAATCTCTCCTTTCTCCTCAACCCTACCCCAAATCATCTCGATTGATGATGCAGTGGGTCTCCCCCCCTTACCTCCACTGCCTACTGGCCCTGGTCCTCTTGCTTTCCGGGTCAGTTCAGGCCCTGCTCAACATCACCATTGGCAACATCTCCATGCCCATGCTGACCCTGGACTACTTCCAGTCGAATTATCCCGTCTACGCTCTCACCAATGCCTACGTTCTTCCCATGTCCTTCAACGCCTCCAAGGCCGACTGCACCTTCATTTCCCCATCTGTGGAGATAAACAATCGCGCCCCCTCCCCAATCTCCTCGCTTACCCATTCCTTTGCCGTTATCCCTCCCGGCATGGCCAATGCCGCTGGGTGTCACACCATTGCCCAGACCTCCGAGGCTGTCGCCCAGTATAATGACAGGGTCATCGCAAGAGGCTTCCCCCCCATCTCTGTCCTTCTCTACTTCTCCCCTTTTCTCGTTAAGGGGGTCGTCGGTGGACCCCTTTCCGAGGAGTACCTCAGTCATAAAGTAGGCATTTCGGACGGGGTCCCTTCCCTACGTACCGTCATTCTCTATCCGACCGACTATGTCGCTCTCTCCAATGTATCCGTCGCTTCCCAGGGCCGGTCCCTTGCTACTGCGGTGCTTACTCAGGGTAAGAGCTTCTGAAGGAAAAGCGTACTTCCTCTGCCTCCTCGTACATTTACCTCGTCTCATCCCCTCTCTCCCAGATATCGGTCCATGGAACGCCGTCTTCCAATCTTCCAGCTATGTTGCCTACACCTGGATCCTCTTCACCATCAACTTGGCCCTGGTCATCTACGCCACCTGGAGACTTCTCCTCCTCACCCTCAATGGCTACTTCCGCTTCGACCTCCGTACCGCCGTTTTCCTTCTCGGCTTGGTCTCCGCTGTATTTGTCGTCATCATGATCCCGATGCGTCGTCAGACCTATGCCTACTTTCTCCTCCAGCAGATTTCCACTTTCCTCTTCTCCTGTGGCTTCTACTTCCTTCTCCTCCTTTGGTCCGGCGTTCTCTCCCGTGTCCAGGTCGATCGTTCCTTTGCTCCCTTCCGTATGATGATCTACTTTTGCCTCTTCACCTCCTTCTACACCATGATCCTCGGCCTCGTCTGGCTCAACATCTGGCCCAACAGCAGCATCGGTACCGCCCGCTCTATTTCCCGTATCTGGATCCCGGCCTCCCAGGCTGGCATTGCCATCATCTTCCTCATCTACGCCGTTCGTTTTAACATGCGTCGCCATGATTACAATGCCTCCAAGGACACACGAAGGGCCCTCACCAAATTGGCTAAACTCTCCGTCGCCGGCTTCTCCTCCTTCATTATGGTCTCTGCCGTCAACGTTGCCCTCGGTCAAAACGCCGTTATTAGCAATGTTGGCTCCGTCGCCGCTGGTTGGGTCGTCATCGACATCTCCTCCCTCATCCGGGGTGGCGCCATCCTCCTGGTTCTCGATGTTAAGCTTCCCTCAGCTTCCTCCGTCGGTACCTCCTCCAGCCAGAACAACCAAGGTTATAGCGGTAGCAGCTCCGGCGGTTGGGGCGGGTGGAGTCGAGGCTGGAAAAAGGCCCTGTTCCGCAATACCTCCTCCACCGATTATCGCTCCCATAACTCCAAGGGCGAGAACACCAGGCATCCTGACTATTATGCCGGGGCTGACAGTAGTTTTGCAGGCCAGTATACCTCATACGGCGGCTCCCAGCATGGTGCCGACAGTAAAGATACCACCACCTCCTACTCAGCCAACCATGTGGGCCAAGCTAGTGTGGGTGCTGGTTCCGCGGCCTCTCATGATGATTATCCTGCCCAAAATCCCCAGAGAGTCTACCTTCGATCGGAGGCACCTATGCTTTAGTCCATCATCTCTCTATGTCTCTTTCCTTTCCTTCTTCCTCCCCTCCTCCCTTGCCTTCCCTCCTTTTTCGTCATTTTCTCCCTTTCTTCTGCCCCTCTTTCTTCCCCATTTCCGTAATATACAATGGGGTTTTCCGCTTACATGGTCTTCCTTGTGCTTGAATGAGCATCGGTGATGCCAGATGGGAGCCTTTTCAATTTGGGGATAGACTCATGCTTCATTCTATGCATCGTTGCATTTTAATTCATTCTTTTCTTGCAAAATGGACATGTATTTTACATTAGAGCCCATGCAGCGTCGTTGCATTTTAACAACATAAACATAAACCATGTATACTCATCATCATCAAGAACCGTCCAGGCGAGTGACCATGCCAGCAGCGTAGCGCAGAGGAAGCGCGCGGGGCTCATAACCCCGAGGTCGGAGGATCGAAACCTCCCGCTGCTACTTCATCTCCTTTTGATCTCCCTCCCCCGAGAGGATGGGATGTTCTCTGCCCTCTCCCCCAAAAAATACCCGCAGATCTATTTCCAAGCAGCACGAATCCATTATTTATTTCTAGCCAGAAAGCGGACACCTCATAATAGGCCTTGACGCTTCAAATCCTGATAGGTTTTCCGGCTAAAGACATTCCCAGCAGCATCCTCAAACTCCTCAGCCGCATCGTCCATCTGGCCCTCCGATCGCTTTTGTCGACGAAGTTTCTCCTGCATGGTCTTGGCATCCTCGATACTCGTGATATCGTGGTAAGTGCGGGAATTGGTGATGCCAAGGCACCGAAGGCCATTGGAGTGTCGGTGCTCCTGAAAGTGCTTCTCAAAGGCTTTACGTCCCTGGTAGGAATGGCCTCCACAGATCTCGCACGTATAGTCTACGCTTAGACCATGCAGACGATAAAGCCAGTAGGGAATGGGCTTTCCATCCCATCCTAGAGGGAGTTTGAGAGGGTTGTATATGGCATCAGAATCTCCACCAGCCCTCCGCTCCGCTCCTTCCTTCTCCTCTTCGTCTTCGAGGGCCGCTTCTGGATCCTCCATGCCTGGATCATGGGCCGAAGACCCACGGAAGATTGCTGCATCCGCAGCTTCCATCTCTGCAATTTCTGCTTGCCTTTCGGCTTCTGTTAGGACTTGCTTCCGCTCCACATTAGCCTTAGTGGCCTCCCTTTGCGGGGTGAGAACCTGGGCATATCGTTGGACCAGAGCCTCATTCAGGGCAATGTCCCGCTTCTTGAGCTTGTCCGTTTCAGCTTCAGCCTTGGCCTTGAAGATCTTTTTCTTCGCTTCTTGGCCTCCTTCTGCAGCAATGGCATTGACAACACGTTTGTGCTTTTTCGAGGCTACATGGGAGTCAAACACCGTCTGTTTTGCAAATTGCTTCTTACCTGTTCGAAGTGGGGGAGATGAGTAAATAGATCCCCAAGAATCCGTCTTTTCCTATCCAAAATGACTTACAGGGAGTGCAGTATAGGGAGGGGTCCGAAGAGGAGGTATCCTGATGCGAGAGCTCCTCACATACCTTTTCCCACCCTGGGACAGTGCCTGCGGCCCATCGGTCGGTAAAGGAGGCTTCTACCTCTTCCTGAATCTCTTGGGTATCCAAGAGAGGCTGAGTACGCTGAAGAAAGCTCTCCAAATATTCCCGGACCCCTTTAACGTATTTCGCGTAGCTCTCTCCCTTTTCTGAGGCGGAGATGGTGTCCAGTCGATCAAATGCATCCAGGTAATGAAGATAATCCACCTTCTTAACCCCGTGCAGGTTCATCATCTGATCGTGCAGGGTATGCATGTCGAGAAAACGACCATTAGCTTCCTCTCCGGAGAATTGAGATCGAATCTCCTGGAGGAGATGGAGGCGTCTATCCTCGTTCATGACTAGATCAGCACCAACATACTCGGGGACCTGACCTGGGTGTTGTCGGTGCCGCTCCTTGACCTCCCGAAGTCGCGAGTAGAACTCGGTAAAGGCATCCTCTGGTCCCGGGGAGCCCCGGATGGTGGATATTTCGGCCTCTAGTGTCCCCGCGAGGTCTGCGTATGTCTGGGAGGCCCGATCAGCACGACGAGCAGCCCGATCAAGGAGGGATTTGATGCGGTGGTCATGGAAGAGTCGGTCGCCGTACTATTCATAGATCGGTCATGATGGTTGGTTAGTGGGTGATCAGGGGAGATACCCTTGGTTGGATGAATACTCACTGTTCGTGGTTCGGTAGCAAACTCGGCCACGATGGCGTCCTCGATACACTCGAGCTCCTCATGGGCCCGACGTTGATCCTCAAGCAGAGATTGCATCACACCTGACAAGAAATGAGGGGCAAGGTGGGTGAAGGGGAAAGGGATTGGGGAAAGCAGGGTTAGGCTACTAAGCTGGTGAAGCGGCTTGTGTAGTTTCTTTTGTTGAACGTTGAAATTCTCGATGGAAGGGGAGGTCACTAGCTACCACGTATCTTCCAATACTCTGCAGGGTCCTTGGCTTGCCTACTCAGGGTGGATATACTCGGTTGATAGCTACAGGCATTGAAAACGGATGGAAATTGGTAAATGTTTTCACATATTTTCAGACAGGAATCCTCAAAGCAAAAGAAGAGGACCAAAGCCTGGCAGTGCTTCTTCAGGCCCTCTCCATCCTCCTCCTCCTTTCTCCCTTGCCCTCGTCCTTCTCCCATTCCCCTCTGCCCTCCTCTTCCCTACCTGATTCCTCATCATGTCCTTTGATCATCGCAGGGATGCCAAGATCCGGTTTGAAACGAGTGATAGCGTCAAGGTGGCGGCCAACTTTGAGGATATGAACCTCAAGGATGACCTGCTACGCGGGATCTACGCGTATAACTTTGAGAAGCCATCAGCGATCCAGCAGCGGGCCATTATGCCGATCACCTCTGGACGGGATGTGATTGCTCAGGCACAGTCGGGGACGGGTAAGACGGCGACATTTGCCATCTCGATGCTCCAGTCCATCGACACGGCCGTACGGGAGACGCAGGCTTTGGTGCTATCGCCGACACGGGAGTTGGCGACGCAGATCCAATCAGTAGTCCTAGCACTAGGTGATTATATGAACGTGCAGTGCCATGCGTGCATTGGAGGCACGAGTGTAGGGGAGGATATCCGGAAATTGGATCATGGGCAACATGTGGTGAGTGGGACGCCCGGACGAGTGTTTGACATGATCCGGAGGAGGAACCTGAGGACGCGGAATATGCGGATGCTGATCCTGGATGAGGCGGACGAGCTGTTGAATCTCGGGTTTAAGGATCAGATCTACGACATTTACCGACACTTGCCGCCCTCCACACAAGTAGTGTTGCTGTCGGCGACGCTCCCGCAGGATGTTTTGGAGATGACGAGCAAGTTTATGAACGATCCGATTCGGATTCTGGTGAAGCGGGATGAATTAACGTTGGAGGGGATCAAGCAATTTTTCGTGGCGGTGGAGCAGGAGGAGTGGAAGTTTGACACGCTTTGCGATTTGTACGACACGCTCACGGTGACGCAGGCGGTTATCTTTGTTGGGAAGCGACAAAAGGTGGATTGGCTGACGGAGAAGATGCGCGAGGCCAACTTTACCGTGAGCAGCATGCACGGGGAGATGCCTCAGAAGGTCCGGGATGAGATTATGCAAGAGTTCCGCCAGGGAAAGAGGTAAAAAGAGGGCTGGGATGGATGGATGGGGGTAGCTTCCATCCCAATGAAACTCACTCATCCCCCCACCCTTAGCCGTGTCCTCATCACGACGGATGTCTGGGCCCGCGGTATTGATGTGCAGCAAGTGTCGTTGGTAATTAACTACGATTTGCCCAATAACCGTGAGTTGTACATCCATCGGATTGGTCGATCGGGGCGATTTGGACGAAAGGGCGTGGCCATCAACTTTGTCAAGCTGGACGATGTCAAGATCCTTAGGGACATTGAGCAGTACTACTCGACACAAATTGATGAAATGCCAATGAATGGTAAGCTGAGATGGTTTTTTGCTAGAAGCTTCCTGTGTCTCATCTTACTCACCTCCTCTTTGTCTACTATGGAATTGTTATTCACGCCACGTCTAGTGGGAGAGTTGATTTAATTGATGAATGAGTGATTTCATGTGTGGATGTGAAGAGAATACAGTTTTCCCCAAGGAGCTGGATGGATTGATCCTTCTAATGGACCTTCTCACTTAGTAGAAAAGGTAATGGTGGGCCATTCTTCCCTATGGGAACGACTTGATCTTCCTTATCCAGAAAGCCATTACGTGTCGGCCCCCTCTTCCCATCGACACTCTAGACCGGCAGGGTCTAAAGGATGATACTATCACTCTCACACGAAGGACAGGATATCATTGTCAATCATTTCATCCACATTTTAAACCCATTTATAAAAGAGGGACCCGTAAATCTCAAACAAATACCATCCATCATTAATCTCTGCTGGCTGTGTGGGAGGCATAGGAAGGCGTTGTCAGGGGAGGAATAGATAAGAGGCTACTTTTGGGGCGCGTGTGCCCTACAGCCTGAGACCTGTTGGGCCCAATGGGAAGGGAGAAAAGGTCGAGTAAGACTGCTCTGTGTGCCACCCTAGCCTTTCACTTCACCTCACTTCACCCCGCCTAATCATCCCTCCCTCTGACACCGGCTGTGTGTGCGTTACATGGATGGATGGACGCGACGAGATCCATTACGTAAATGGTACAGTGGGCGGTGTATAGAGATACGCGTAGCCTAAACGCCATATCATTCTCTTTCGCACACTCAAGGCACTACTGGAGAATGGTGGTGAAGCGGTCAGGTAGAGGTTCTCATTCCCCCTCCTCATCTCAGTTGTCTTGGCCGCGCGCCCCAGGAATGACACACGTTCGCTCGGCTATAAAGAGAGAGTCGCGCGCTTGGATATGGACTTTCCCCCGCCCTTATCCATCTTTCTTCCCTCCTCTCCCACACCTTCTCCTTTCCCCTTTCTTACCTTTTTCTTTCTGCTACACCACACCACATCACACCATGTCTTCTGATACTGGAATGTAAGCCACTCGTGCGGATCGGTCTTCTCCTATATCTTCTCCCTTGACGATGAAGAGACCAGTCCCAAACTCACCGCCTCCGCCTCCTTCTTCCCTACCCCATTAGTGCCGATTTTGGCCTGATTGGCCTGGCTGTCATGGGCCAAAACCTCATCCTCAATATGAACGACCACGGATTTAAGGTCTGCGCCTACAACAGGACCGTCTCCAAGGTCGACCATTTCCTGGCCAACGAAGCCAAAGGCACCGAGATTGTCGGAGCTCACTCCGTGGAGGAGCTTTGCCGGAAGCTCAAGAGGCCTCGGAAGATCATGCTCCTTGTAAAGGCCGGTGCCCCCGTCGATGACTTTATCTCTCAACTTCTTCCCCATCTGGAAAAGGGGGACATCATCATTGATGGAGGCAACTCCCACTTCCCCGACACTATCCGTCGGTGCCAGGAAATCGAGGCCAAGGGCCTCCTCTACGTTGGATGCGGTGTGAGCGGGGGAGAGGAAGGAGCCCGGTACGGGCCTTCCCTCATGCCCGGAGGATCCCCGGATGCCTGGCCTCATCTCAAGCCCATCTTCCAGGCCATTGCCGCCAAGGCCGATGGGGAGCCGTGCTGTGACTGGGTGGGCGAGACCGGAGCTGGACATTACGTCAAGATGGTCCACAACGGCATCGAGTACGGAGATATGCAGATGATCAGCGAGGCCTACGCCCTTCTCCACGGAGCTCTTGGCCTCTCCTACGATGAGATGGGCAAGATCTTCGATGAGTGGAACCATGGAGAGTTGGATTCCTTCCTCATTGAGATTACCCGAGACATCATGCTGTACAAGGACACAGATGGGAAGCCCCTGGTTGAAAAAATTCGGGACACGGCCGGGCAAAAGGGAACTGGAAAATGGACCGCTATCTCGGCCCTGGATCATGGAATTCCCGTGACCTTGATTGGCGAGGCCGTCTTCTCCCGGTGCCTCTCCTCCCTCAAGGATGAACGGACCCGGGCTAGCAAGATTCTTGCGGGCCCATCCACTTCAGCCAGGTACCAGGGTGACTCGAAGAAGTTCATCCATGCCATCGGCAAGGCTCTGTACGCCTCCAAGATCATCTCGTACGCCCAGGGCTTTATGCTCCTGAGGCAGGCGGCCAAGGAGAAGGGCTGGCATCTAAACTATGGCGGTATTGCCGTCATGTGGAAGGGTGGATGCATCATTCGCAGTGCCTTCCTTGGCGATATCAAGGATGCGTACCGGAAGAATCCCGATCTCGAGTCCCTTCTCTTTGACCCATTCTTCCAAAAAGCCATTGCCGGGGCTCAGGAGAACTGGAGGGAGGTGGTGTCCCAGGCCGCCCTCCTCGGTATCGCCACCCCAGCCATGTCCACTGCTCTATCCTTCTACGATGGGTACCGGACCGAGCGCCTCCCCGCCAACCTCCTCCAGGCCCAGCGGGATTATTTTGGCGCCCATACCTACGAGCTCCTGGAGAAGCCCGGCACCCACATCCACACCAACTGGACGGGTCGTGGAGGCGATGTGTCTTCCTCTAGTTACAATGCTTAAAGCATTGTGTATGTTGTGAAGAGGATAAGGATCAAGTGAGATAAAAAGAATGATTGATGGATATCTAATGCTCGACGATGATGATGGTGATGCTGTTGTGTGAAAGAGGATTTTCTCTGTTCATCCTTACAGCAAAGGATATATACGTATATGATGTAGACACAAGGGCATATAAGTCGAGTTTGCATCGTATTCTCTCTCTCCCTCTCTGCTATGCATTACAAGAGGATAAGGAGAGAAGGGAATGGTGGCGATCCATTGTGAAGCCATCTCCTAAGCAGCCGTCTCTTGTCCAGGGAAGCACTGGTCAAAGGTGGAGCTGTGCTTGTTGGACGCATGCTCCTCCAGAGCCTTCTTCCGCACCGTACACAGGAATGTGTTGCGGCACTTTTCGCAGATGATGGTCTTGGCGGCTTCGTTCTACAGATCGGGAGAATAAGTTGACATGTCGAGACTATCAGATCATAACAACCCCTCCTTACCGTCTTCTTTTGGCTGGTGTTACCAGCCTTCCTGGCCGCTTCCTTGGCGTTGCGATCGCGCCTAGTCTGAGCCTTTTGACCCTGTTGGCGCCGAGGAGGAGTAAGCAAAGAGAGGGCACGAGTCAAGATGCTATATAAAATGACCTACGTTACCCATAGTGTGTGCTGTTGTGCTGGTGAAAAGTTCTGAAACCCGGAGAGGGGATGAGGAGAAGGACTGAAAGAAGGGAAAAAGGTATACTGTAAGATGAAGGAAAAGAGGAAGCAAAAGCGTGATGGGGGGAGAGAGAGAGCGAGAGGGGGGGCTGGTACGTCCTTATAACAGGAGAACCGGAGGTGTGATCAAGGAGGCTTCACTTGGTAGCCAAATGGTAGTTCATGTATGGGAAGTGGTACATACCTGGTTTTTAATGTGTGTGAATGCCAAAGGGAATCAATGTGCGGGAGTGGCCACGAGACAAGAATATATCCCGGCCAGAAATGGCTTTATATACGACGAAAGGGTATGGAATCCTATTCTTTCGCAATGGAAACCTTTGGATAGGACTGCTCAAGACATAAGGGCAGAAATTGCACCGGCAGGCCCCACCAACTTGATCTTGGATACGTTGGCAAAAAACTGGTTAATTCATCCAAGCGCTTTCCCCACGTATCCATCATCATCAAGATGTATGCGGCCATCAAAGCCATCATCTTTGATGGGAGAGGATCCCTGGAAGATCTCACGTCTGATCATCCTTGTCCTCCTACCAGCTGTCTCTTCCCGTGGGGATTCTCCATCCATCACCTCCGCTGGGCGTAGCTCAGTTTATATCAGGGGGGGTCAACAGACCCACAGTGGAGATGACGCCCAAGTCATCCTTATTCCCTCTTCACCCTCCAACCTTCCTCGTCTTACTCTTTCAGTGGATACTTGCCCTTGCTTTATGACCCTCTAGCCTGGTCCTTTTCCCTTCCTTGTACCCCATACTGTCATCTGATTACGTTCAATATCCAGGATGCCGCTATCACCATCCAATCCTTCCTCTCCGGCCAACCCAGGATCCTCAGTCTCCTCAACACCCCTTCCGCCTGGAGATCCATCAACTAGTGGAACGGAGAGTCCACTCACCGAACGGTACATCCTATGGGAACGCAGCTATACCCGATCAGTCTTTCCCTTACTCCCACCGGCCTCGATCCAGGACCCAGCCAAGGACCCGGTCCTTGAAGGCTATCGTCTTTACCTGGTCCTTCAATGGTGTGTTCATTTTTCTTTCATATCATCAGACAATCCACTCATCCTAATTCATATCCGCCTCCTGACGGAATAGGGTAATTGAAAGGAGAAGTTGTTGCTCCGTGGCTGTATTCACTGGACAGCGCAAGGACCAGATCCGGGTAGTCCCGGTTCGATCCACCAAAGATGCCATTTTGTACGTTCTACAATCCTCTCTAGTAGATCTTCGACCCAGGGAGGTACGTAATATGGTTTATAATTATCGGCGCTCCAAGTAGAGGAAAATGGGGCCTGTATTCTTTATTGGTAACGACAAGCACAACATCCTAATCATCGGCCACCCTCCCGCTCCCCTTATAGACTCCTCTAGGATGCATTATGGTCACCTCCCTCAACACCCTTCCGGCCGAACTTACCCTCATCAGCATCCCCCACGGGGATTACGATGGGTGTCTGGCTTCGGCCTATCAAATGATTGGCCTTCAGAGGTTTGGCTGTCTTGGACGGTCCCTTCCTAGTCTCTCCAGTGTCACGTACGTTCCTCTCTGGGGAAGAGGGTAATATGCCATTGACTCACTCCTATGTTCTATGATTAGGGATATGCAAAAGGAAAAGTTCTACAGGCTCTACTGCATCCATCCGGATGTTCCATTAGAAGTCGCGGTCCTAGAACTCATTCGACTCATCCAAACCTGTTTAAGATTGACTGGGTGGACCCACATTGTTCCTGATGGACTTGGCTGTGAAAGGACCATTGGGGCAGTTAGATCTTTTTTTGCTCAAGAGGATTTTGACTGGGCCGAGGTAGATCCTTTTTAGGGTTGTTGTGAATATTCATAGCTCCATGTTGATCCTAATCCCTCATATCGTCCCATATCCCATAGAATGAAGAAGCTCCCTTGGATCCGGCGAGGGTTTCCATCCTACTCAGTAGAATCCACGTTGCTTGGTCCCGATTAAGCACCCTTGGATACCATGTAAGCCCTTTGGAGAAGGGAGGAAGATGGTGCTTTTCTAATTTAATCCTTTCATGGCAATTCCTAGTCCAAAAAAGATTCCTTGAATGAACCCATCCTCTTCATGGAAGCCATTGCCACCTTCCAGGTTTGTAGAGTGGTGGGGGTGGGATGAGGGTCCAACTTTATCATCTAATCCAATTTGCATTCTTAGTCGGATCATCGATTGCAACCCACTGGGTTTTTGGACCATGAGACAACTAGGGCAATCAAGACAGCTGCCATTTCCAGTGCAGGGGGACTCAAGGTTCGAAAGGTAAGGAAATTCTTGCTCCGTATTTACTAATTGTGTCAATAAGAGTCATCGCCGCTTCCCTTGCTCATCCCATTTCTTCTTTAGGCATTGAAAAGTAAAATCGAGGATATCGCAGGTAAATCTACTATCCTTTCCTTGAAACTTCGTCCAAGACATCGATTTATCAACTCTCTCCCTCTCTCTCTCTTCTTATCAATGTCGCTTAGGAACGGAAAAGGCTGGAGAGCTTACGGCAGAAACTCCGGATCTATATTACTTGGCACAAAATTGTCAGACTGAGCCGGGAAAGTACCTATTTCGTGGAAAGGGAAAGCCCCCTAACCTAGGGGTTAACCATGCAGGTTTAAACCCACCGGCTCCTTCCTCGCTTCACGGAGGTCGGTCCGCGGATTCTGGGTCCTCTGGGGCCGTGCCCATAGTAGCTTCCTCCTTGGGTCATACTCCGGTAGGGGTTCCTCAGAATGTGGGGGAATCCAATCATTATCTTTCTCGGGAGATTGGAAGGTTCTTGAAGCGGGGAGTTACGGGCCTTGCCCGGACTGGCGAAGCCGTGAACACTGGAGTCAAGAAGGGTATTAAAGCGGCCATCCCCGGCGTTGGACGTGACGGACCTGGCGAGGGACGAGAAGGGTAAGTTTCTGTGTAATGAGGCTTGGATCAGGAGTTAAAGCGGTGAGGAGCTGTGGGTTCTCATTATTCATCACTTCACCCTAGATACTCTGATACTGGGATCTACAAGGGCCGTCGGAATATCCCTCCCGATCACCCTTACTCTCCTTCAGAGGCCATCAATACAGGTGAGGTGCTTTGTTAATAAAGAAAAGAGGGACCCATCATCTCTAATTATCCTTCCTCTCTCTCTCTCTCTCTCTCTCTCTCTCTCTCTAGGCATGAGTGGAGCTCTATGGAACCTTAGCCCAGCCAATAGTCCATCTTATTACGAGACGGCCCCAAGAGACCTTCCAAGCCCTTTGCCTATCTCAAGACCCGGAAGATCTAGATCCTTAGGAAGTATTCCCGGGGAGGCCCATTCCCGGGGAATTCACCGACGTTGGCAGGGTAGATTGGGGATAGGGGCTTTGGGGGGTGAAGAGGAAGGGGGGGCAAGGGGCAGTGTCATGGCCCGACCCCACTCGGGGCTATCTCCTTCCTCTGCCTCAGCACACTCCTCCTCCCTCTCCGTCCCTCCCTATCCGGATTCCACACAAGGTCCTCTTCGTCGGGTTGTCTCCCTACCCGAGGTATCTGACGGAGATCTTTCCTTCATCATCCCTGCCCCCAGATTTCAAATACAAGTAGGTCCCCGGGTTATGGCAGCATATCAAGAGATTGCCGATCACTTTCATGCCCTTGACCAGGAAGTGGAGGATCTTGAGGTAAGTGGTCATGAGATAGTGCCTTTTGACCTGTTATCTTACATCTTTCCTTAGACTCTTCTTCGAGAGTGCGATCTACACGTGGATGAACTAGAAGAAGCTGTCGCCCAAAGGGAAAGGGATCATGAAAAGATTAAGGGCATGGTGAAAAGGGCCCTTGAGGCTTTCCAGACCCGGCAAGAAGAGGTGGAGGGGGCTGCTGGGGAGAATGCTCGGCTGCAGTATGGTCAAGGCGATTTGAATGAGACGATGAGTGACTTGGATCGTGGGTTACGGGAGTACGGCCTTAAGGTGCGTTTTTTCAATAAGGGTTCCTGTCAGGAGATGTCTCTATACTAATCATGCGATCCGATCTAGGCTGAGCATATGGAAACCCTACTCCCAGGACCCACTGCGTGGAATGTGGGATCCTTAAAGGAGTGGCTGGTCTCCTTTTGGACTCAAGCTTAAGCCGCCCCTGCTTTCCAAGTCATAGATACCCTTGTACAACAGTCGTTCATTCCTCTAGTTAACCAACCACACTACTCTTTGCCTTCTATCTCCTCCCGCTCCACAGCCGAAATCTCGGAGGCAAGGGCCTTGGCCCTCTTGGCTTCGAGTTGATTCATCTTGACAACAATATCCATCATCTGTCGGCTTTTTCTGGCCTCCTGATACCGACATACTTCCCTGTGGATGATGAGTATGAGGCAAAAAGTCAGTGGTGATAGGATGGAACCCATGAGAATGGGATAGAGTCATCCATAAAGGGGTCTTTCTTACCAAACACCCACGGAAATGGCACAAAATGTCCCTATGGCCCAGTTGCATGCCCTTGGTATCTTGCCTAGGAGGAGAGGTGTAGTGTCAGTGGGACAGGGAAGGTCATGGTCGTAGCTTTCCTCTGAACGTACGGTGAACGAGAAAATGGATCATGCCTACACCAGTTCCAGTAGCAAGGCCAGTCAGAAAGGCCTTTCGACCACAAGAGAGACGAGTCACGCGTTGGAAATCTTCCATACGCGTCGCCTATCCCAAGTGAAACGCGATGTAAAATGGGTCAGCGCTGTAGGTTACGATATTCTTTTCCACTACTCCAAGTACCTACCTGAAGGCGATCCCAGATACTTGAGGAAGGCTGTTGGGGATCCCTTTCTACTGCATCGGTCATGGTGTGTATGGGATAGTATTGGTGTTTGGCGATGTTCTTTTATTGTGGAGGGAGAAAGGATGTTTTTTCTTGTTTCTGATTCAACACTGCTGAATGTGCCACAGTAAACACGCACCAAGAGACAGGGAACACAAATACTGAAGTGTAATGTGCTTGGACACATGTCTGTGAAGATTATTCCTTGCAGCACGACGGTTACCCAATACCGAATGCATTGCCTGAATCATTAAGGACTGTACTTTAAATGTATATTTTATTTTATTTTATTTTATTTTATTCTATCCCTATCCCTATCCCCATCCCTATCCCTATCCCTATCCCTATCCCTATCCCTATCCCTATCCTCTTTCTCTCCAGTATGAAGCTCACTCGCTATCACTATGCATTCCTCTCTATTTTATTACTGACATCTCTTAGTATGATGATAAATTGGATACGATCCTCTAGAGGGGACCTCTTCCCACCTGTTCCGCACATCTTGCAGATGATAGATATGACACCAGCGGCTTCTTCGTGCCTCCCTCCTCCCCGAAGGATGGGCGCGCGCATGTGCCCCCCCGCCCCCGCCCGACCCGACCAACCCCCCCACACCCCACCCACTACTACCCCCACCCCCCCTCCCTCACAGATTTTGGCTAGGGGGACCCCCCCCCCAAAATGGAGGATAAACATGAGCCATTCGGGGGAAAATGCTGGCTTTTTGGAGAGAGAGAAGC
>KZ987820.1:0-19497 GCA_003614145.1 Piptocephalis cylindrospora
CTACCTTCCGTGGCTGCCCTACGACGATGGCTATTCTTTGAGGGGATGGGCATCAGAGAGATTGAGGAGAGAGGGGTAGAGGGAAGAGAAGCTGGGATGGAAGAGACAAGAAAAATAAGCTGGCTCGCAGGGTCTCTTATATAAGATGGGGGGTAGGGGGGGACAAGGAGATAACAAGGATTGATGGTAGGAGAGACAGAAATAACTTTGACCAGATGGCGGTGGCGGGTGCCAAGCAAAGGGCAGAGAGGGTTGTGCTTAAGGTGTGCAGTGAGTCGGGACGAGAGTGAATCGAATGTGTGTGTTGATCAAAATAGGGTATGTTTCGTGTGTGCACCCGCACACGGATGGTAATGAGGATGACCAAAGTGTGCCCCAAGGGCTTGTCGCTGGTGTTCACGAGAAGAAAAAAAAAAGGGACAATGATGAGTGGGATTCGGATAAAGTGTTCTTTGAATCGAGCGAAAATCTCGCTAGATCGATGATTGTGGATGCTGGACAGGCTTGTTGTACCTTCCTCTTTCCATACCGAAGGATGAAGATAACGCGAGGGGCGATGCCACAGCGGGGAGCCCCGAGCATGGGTCTGTATGTGGAGGAGGAGGGGTATGGGAAGGGGAGTGGAGTGGAGTGGGATGGAATGGAGGGTGGGAATCCAGGGGATGGGAGAGGGGAAGGAAAGGAGAAAGACGAGATGGGCATTGCATGCATAAAGAGATGCACCAAGAGAGAGAGAGAGAGAGAGAGAGGGATCCTCTCAGGAGAAGATGGGGCAAGGATGAGGAGGATACTTCCTTCGATGGTAGATCCCACGAATGCTGGAAAGGTCTGTTTAGTCGGGCCTTCAAGCTCAGTCGGATTCGTTTGCACAAACAGCTCAGTCTATTCATGCTCCCTCCTCCACTAAGAATCCGTAGTGCTGTGGGCGTGGCTTTTTTTTCAAAAAGAAAACAAGAGTAAAGCCTATTGTGATTGACATATAAAGTATTGACTAGGTATATGCATCGAGCCCCCTGAGCATGCACATTGATCCATGTTGGGAGGACTCAAGCGAGAGGCACCTTCCATCTCCAGGTCCAAGGGTGAATGCGGCTTGCTTATTCGTGTGGGCGAGACATAGATCCTTGCTCTTCCCTTCCTCCTTCCTACATACGAGGCGTAGATGCGGTGTCCCCCCCCTCCCCCCTTCCATCCCGCATCCTAAGGGTCAGTCTGCCCCGATGCATTCGTCTTGGAGGTTTCTTTCAATAAATCACTCGAGAAGAACTGCTCCCTCCCACCTTTTTCTTCGTTACCGAATCATCCCCTGATCTCTATACACAATAGTCTATCTTCTTTCTTGGCAACCTTGCTCGACCAGCAGTCCTTCTTGGCAAGCTTTACTTAACCAGCCCTTGGGAAGATTTGCCCGATCAGCCCCCTTCTTGGTAACACTTGCTCAACCAAGTCTCTTCTTGGCAATTTTGCCCGACCAGTCCACTTCTTGACTACCTTGCTCTACCAATCCTTATCCGCAACTCCTTCCTCTCCCATCCCATTCTATCCTATTCCATCCCATCCGTACACACACACACACATACACACACACACAAATATAGCCTCACACGGACATACAAGTGAGGAAAGTGTTATTTTTCTTCTTGGCAATCACCTCCTTGATTCCCGCCTTGCTTTTCCTACCAGTGTGGGTCCTGGACCAGCCGTTTACTATTTCTTGTCAACTACCCCTCCAAGTGCTTCCTTTCCTTCCCCCTCCCTTCTTCCCTCATCCTTCTCCCCATCCCTAGAGTGTACCTTATCTCCCGGAAGGCTATTTCTTTGCCTGTGAACACGAGACCATGTCCAACGGACCAGACCCTACTACATCGTCTTTCTCCTCGCCCAACACCCGTCACACTAGTCCCTTACCCACTACTTCGACCCTATCCTCCACCACCCTTATCACCTCCCCCACCATGTCGCACTCTGTCCCTGAACAAAGCGGGGAGACGGTGGGGGAGAGCAGCCCGCTCAGGAGGAGAAGTAACACCATGGGAAGCCTAGCCTCCGGCTCCAAGGACTATCACAAAGGCCCCCCCCCCCCTCAAAGCTCGGATATTGGGGAGGACCTCTTCGTCCGATACCCCCCCAGTCCCCTGGAGGACCCCTCCCTGCGACACACGGCAACTCCGGTGGATCTGACCCGGAAGCGTAGTCTCATCCCCTCGCAATCCTTTGATTACCGACCCACCCTTCGATCTCGTCGCAAGCGTCTATCCCAGTCCTCTAGCGGCCTATCTAGCGGAGCTTCCTCCATCATGAGCGTGAGTTAGACTCTCTTTCCTACGGCTTGCCCATTGCCCCACCACATCATCTCATCCCACATCTCCCTCCCGTAGAATGCTTCAATGGCCCATCGAATCATGTTTTATAGCGCAAGATCGGGGGTATTGCGTGCCAACTCCATAGAGGAACTAGAATGGAGGGAGGGGGACGATCCGTCCGGGAGACCTTATCGACCCCCCACTCCCCCCCTCCCCATCGGTCAAGTCCATGGGGGATGGGGAGGACGACATCTCTCCTTCCCCAGGCCCCATCGTCTCCCCCTTGTCTCGAGCCACCACGGACCCCACCCCCACCCCGAGTAGGGGAAGGGAGGAAGAGGAGGAGGGGAGTCCGGGATCCTGTCCTGAGTCGACCTCGGCCTCCCTCTCCGGCTCTCCCTCCTCCTTTCCAGACCCATTCGAAACTCTATCTCGACTAGTTCAGGGGGAATCCACATTTTGGATCGACATCACCGACCCCACGGTCGACGACGTACTCACCCTCTCCAAAGTCTTCAAGATCCATCCTCTCACTGCTGAAGATGTCCTGGCCGAGCCGGATGAGACCCGTGACAAGTGCGACATCTACCAGCACTACGCTTTTCTTGTCTACTCGACCTTTCACCAACTTCGCTCTCCTCCCCCTCTCACGAAGAACCAGGACAATCCCTTTACCCTTCCCCTTCCCATTGTCATGCCTTTTTTCATCATTCTCCTTCGGCATGGCGTTATCTCGGTAAGAAGTGTCATGTGTCTCCCTTGAATTCCATCGCCTTCTCACCCATCTCATGACCCCTCCCTCATTATCCTCACACAGCTCCACGCCGAGCCCACTAGCCAGGTCCGTAAGGTCCTCCAACGGATGGGTCGACTACAAGGTCTGGTCCAACCCTCCCCCGAATGGATCACCTACGCTCTGCTGGACGCCATCACGGATCGTCTAGAGCCCCTATTGAACAAGGCCACTGAGGTAGTGGCTGTCATTGAGGAGGCCATCTCCTCCCTAGAGTCCTCGGGAATGGAAGAACCCGAGCACAAGGGGGATGTCCGGGCAAAGCCCACCGATCTCCTCAGGAAGATTGCTTCGGGCAGACGTCTTCTCACCCAGATCTCCCGACTTCTCTCCGGGAAGCCCGATGTGGTGCGCGCCCTAGTCAAACGAGCCTCCGGTCTCGGTGACGTTCGGCTGTATCTCGGCGATGTCCTGGATCACACTATCACCATGTCCTATCAAGTCGTTGCTGCTGAATCCACCCTGCAGCGCGCTCACATTGCCCACGTCGCCCAGGTGAACGTGGCCCTGGCATCCACATCCGCCCGGATCGGGCAAGTCGCCACTCATCTCACCTTTCTCGCTCAGCTCTTCCTTCCTTTCCTGCTCATCGGAGGTCTCTTTGGCATGAATGTCAAGGTCCCCGGGCGGCCCTCTGACGATGACCCTCGTCCTGATGACCATGTCTGGTGGTATGTCATCTTTTCCAGCACCCTCGTCTTTTGCCTCCTTACTGTAGCCTATGCCCGTTACGTCCGATGGATTTAGTGGGAGGAGGGAAGATGTACGTTAAAGTGTGTGATGTTGGGAGGAAAGGAGTTTTTTTTAAATTAAAAAAGACGAGATGGTATAAAAGGTTCAAATGAACGACCCGTATGTGTGTATATGTATAAATGATGATGATAAATTGGTTTATTTCTCCCCCATGGGGCTGGCTACAGAGTATCCAAACGTATGACGCGCCTAAGCCGGCTTGCGTGGTACCAGGGACATTATGTATGATGATGAAACCATGTTATTTTCCCCAGTGGGGTAGGCGGATGGGCATCCGAACACAGTCAACCAGGGACATTATGTAGATATAGTAGTAGTAGTAGTCGCAGTAACAGTAGTAAACCCATTATATGTTCCCCAGATGGAGTAGGCTAATGGATATCCGAATGCAATACCCGCCCTTAAGCTGGTCTGCATGGCACCAGGGACTAAATCCCCGATGATGTGTGTGTGATATATGAAATCGATATGGAATATCTAATGAGAGGAGAACGATCTATCATGAGCCATAACAAGTCTCCCACAAAAACTCCAAGAAGGATGGGACATGGTCCTAGATGACAAAGAGGGATACATGCGATCATAATGAACACGCACTATTCAAAATTCCATCCCAGCGCTCATCTACTCCGAAAAGGGGAATGTAGGAGAGCAGAAACAGTACCTTCAAGCAAGGAGAAACAAGGCGCCCTTTATCCTCCTAGCAACTCTATCCTTCTCCCATCCCGACCACCACTTCTCTTCCTCCCATGGGAATCAGAATGGTAGAGAACCTGATATTCATGGGTGGTCTGACCCTTGATCCCCCGTGTCGATATGCAGGTCAGAATCATCTCATCCTGCCCTGATGCGCGTGTATGGATGTGCGTGAGGGGAGGTAGGCTCTTTCATCAAGAACACCGCTTTAGGCCCATGGCAGCACCGTAGTAAGGCGCAAAAGCCGCTAAGCAATCGATCCCCCTCCATCCCTCCCGTTTATTCATGGCTCCGTGTCGGAGTATGCGTGTTTGGTGGATGAGTGTTTTAGAGGATACACAGCCTCATACTTTACCCCCTCCCCCCATCAAATCAAGTCAGGGAAGGGGAAGCAGTCTCCGGCTCTTCTCCACCGTTCTCACTAGTCAGTGGGCTCATCTCATTCAAATCCCTCCTGCGGTTGTGTATTTATTCAAGAGAAACCAAATTCCAAGAATAGACTCTGCGTCCCCTTTCCCCGTTCACTTTGTCTTTTTCCCTTCTAAACCCCACCCACCCATCGCTCATCCGCCCTTTCCTTCCTTCCTTGCCTTTCTTCCCTCCTTGCTTCTTGCCCCCTTCCTTCACATCAACTCCTTTTGCCTGTCCAGGCAACCTGTATTCTCCCCACTCCCTTCTTTTTTGATTACCCTCTCTCATTAACTGACACCCACCTAGGTTCTCATCTGCCCCCAGTTCATATGCAATCCTACTTTTCCCTACGACGCCTCTCGGCCCTCTGGTCAGAGGGCTCGGTCGATCCACTACAGCAGGATAAACACTACCAGCCCGGCCCTCCGCACCTACGACTGGATAAGCCAAGATCCGCTTCCTTTTCCATCTCCTCCACCCTCTCTGACCCTGCGGCCTCGTCCTCTTCGACCCTATCCTCAGCTTCCTCCACCCATCACTCATCTTCTTCCACCTACCACCCAACCTCTTCTACCCACCCCTCTCCATCCTCCACCCCGGTATCACCCTCAAGCCCATACCTTGTCGATTACGCCACATCCCCTTCTCATACCCCAGGCGGTTTTGTTCGAGCCGTGCGTCTCTTAGCCCAGGAAAGATCCATGGCCCCCGGGCTCCATGAGGGAGGAGGCATAAGAAGAGGTAGCCATGCAGGTGAAGTCCATTTTTCCTCCTCTTCCTCCTCCTCTTCCTCTTCCTCCATGGGAAACCCTTACGCTTCATCCCCCGTGGGGGTTCATTCGGGGAGAAAGCCCTCTCTGCCCATCTCTATTTACGGGATGGGGACTGGAGGATCTCGGGAGGTGTCTAGTCCCACCTCCATCCACTTTGGAGGCAGTACCCGCGAAGTTACTACCCCCACCTCCATTCACTCTGAAACAAACCTCCGTGATGCTTCCCCATCCCCACTCCAACCAGAAGATGAAGAAACCTCCACCAAGCAGCGCGCCATCTTCCTCTCCATTCGGGTCATGAGAACCCTACCGACCATTGTTCAACGGGACCTCCAGGATGGCTCTTCCCTCCCAATCAATAACTCTTCCCGATCCACCATGGCTCATCTCATCGCCTCTCGTCTCTACACCCTCTGGAGCCTCTCCCATCTTCCAAGCCCCCATCACGTGGATCAGGAGCGAGCCATGGCCTTACGAGATGCGCGTATTGCCCGTGCTGGTCCTGTCATCACCCAACTGGACTGTGGACTCGAGGCCGACTATGCCGTCCGGTACGCCCTCGATCGTGTCTTTCAAAGCGCCATGTCCACCTCCAAAAAGGTCTCCATGGTTGAGATGGCTCGGGAAGCCCTGGCCAAGGCTGTTTCTTCCGAAGGCCTCTTAAGTGAAGGGGAAAGGCGCTGTATGTACCGCTTCCACCAACTTGTCGGTGCATCCGGCTGTCGTCCTGTTACCCTTGAGGATATCGAGATCATTCTTGGGCTGGAGGAGGAGGAGGAGGAGAATGTATGATCATTGAGAGTACGGTGCAAGGAGAAGATCACGTGATCATCAAGGTAAAGACTGGAGAGGGAGGAGGGGTAATCATCATCGAGAGTAGAACTTGGACAAAGAGGTGTAATCAGCCGTCAAGACTAGGGCAGCTCACTATGTAATAATATATCCATCCTTCTTGCTTTAACAACAACAACAATGCCATAGTTGACATGCCCCCATCCAATAATACATCTCATCACACACCTCTACTTTAAGATGGTATGAGCATTCCGAAGGGATAGGAGTCCTTGGGCCCCTTGAATCCCAAGGGCCTTGACGTGCTTGTACACCTCGGGTGACCGATATCGCATCCCCGTCTTGGGGTCCGTGTAGATGGCCGGTAATCCCGTCACGTCGCAGTACTTGTACGGACGACGGATACTTGGGCCCGCCTGCACGGAAAAGTGGGTGGGGAGGGTGGGGAGCAGCGCCTTGACCCGCTCCCGCTCACTACCCAGTAACTGCTTGGCTGATCGGGCCTTGCGTGGTCCAAGTGTTTGACGTCCTGAGAGGAAGGGGCGGCGTAATGTCGCCAGGTTGATCTGTCCATCCATATCCACCTCCTTGGTTGTTACTAATAGCTAAGCGGTGAGGATCATGGACAAGGGTGATTCCATAAGATAAGACGGAAGAGGACAAAGTTAGGGGTGTCAAGACTAGAGGTACCCAGGTGACATATCAAGATGAGACTTACCTGGCCATTGGTCAGCTCCTTCTTCTTTGGTGCCCTAGTGAGATGAGACAAGATATTAGCGAGGGAAAGGAATATGCTCAAGTAATGGAATCACTTACATGGTATCGATGGTGATGGAAGGTCGTAGAGAAGGGGGAGAAGAAAAGGGAGACTGGACTGTGACAAGATTGTTTGTCTGTCCATCCAAAGGTAGGTCAATGGATGATATGGATAATGGTATGAGGAGTGTCAGGTACCATTTTGATGGTTGTTTACTCACCAAATGATGATAAACCCAGTTTATTTATCCTTCATCGGGCTGGCTACAGAGTATCCGTTGTTTACTCTCCAAAATACAAGTAGGGTCGCCATACTACATTGGTATGCTCAATCTACAGTGTGTTTTAATAGAAATTATCTTTATAAGTCATAAGTTATGTAGTAGCCTCAAAGGTCTCGATCCATTGAAGCTAACGACCCTGTACTTTTCTTGGCACTCCGTTATTAGACTGATGATTCTATTGATAATTTACCGCTTATTCGATGGAGTATGCCATGGAAGGAGCATTGATGATCTTTTGTACGATAGTGCATGCGGCAAGAGAAATATAAATCATTGTAAACGACGGAAATGCGAATCGCCATCCAGAAAATATGAATTATATTCAATTGGTACCTTTTTGGGCCCAATTTTGTACCCAGGGATATCTTTCGCGTTGTGAGTGGTGATATGGATTCGCGTATCTGGAGGGGTGTGAGAGAGGCAGTGTGAAGAGAGGGGCACCAGTCTACACCCGACAGTCTAGAGACCATGGGGAGAATATGGGCGGTCAAATACTGTGATGGGGATGAGGAGGTGTGCAGTGAGAATGTGTGTGTGTGTGTGTGCGTGTGTGTATGTGTCTCTCTCTCTCTCTGTGTGTGTGCGTGTCTGTGGGCCAGCCTTTCATACGCTCCCTCCATCCACACTGCTCTCATACCTCTCCCTCCCCCCCATCATCTCTCCCAGCTAAAACCTTCTCCTCTCCGCCTCATCTCGCCATTTCACTCCTTTTCCCTCACACTCTAATTCCAAAAAGCTTGAACGAGACGTCCTCTCCCCCATTCACTCCTTCCTGACTCTCGCCTCCCTTCCTTCCTTCTTTCACCCCCACTCTTCCTCCTTCCTTTGCCTCACCTTGCCTCTCCGCCTCTTACCTTTCTCTGATCAGATCTCTTTTTTTCAAAGGAAGGCACTACCCAATCTTCCTGCCCCTCTCTCCTTTCGGTGACTCTACTCATGCCCAGCTCTCCCTTCGTACGGTCGGAAGCGACTGTCTCGGACTCGGAGAGTGAGGACCGTAGGTCCGTTGGCTCCCAGGGCGATGGGGATTCTGCATCGGTTGACTCGGAAAACGAATCCGACATTGATCGGGAGCTTCAGGATGAACAAGACGACTGGCTTGTCGAGGACGAGGAGGAGGAGGAGGAAGGCGGCGACGGTGATCTCCGTCAGGGAAGACTCAAGGCACACTCTCACGAAAAAGATGGAAAGAGGAAAAAAAAGTCCAAGCGTCGAAAGCACCAGCGTCCCTCCCATCCCTCCGATGACTCGGATCCTGATCTTCCTCGGTCCCTGTCCCAGGACAATGATAATGATGATTTGGACGAAGATGATCTCGAATTGCTACGCGAGAATACTGGAATGTCCATTCCATCCCGGGAAGAGGTAATCATTCCTTCCTTCTTGACTATTTATGGTTGGTGAGGGAAAACTCCATATTCATGCCTTGACTCATCTCCCCCCCCCCCCCTTCCCTATCACTATTCTATCCTTTAGGCTAATCCCTTCAAGCGTCTCAAGAGGGGTAGACATTCGGAGAGAGAGGAACTAGAGGAGGATCTGGCCAATCTACAAGATGATATTCCCGTCTCAAGGGATACTGATCGGTACCATGGTCATGATTCCACTTCCTATGATCAGGATGATGACATGGATGGCCCTTCTGGCTCAAGGGACCTTGAGCGTTTACTCTTTGACGAGGAGGAGGCCGATGACGATCGGGGTGGCGCGACTAGGGATGGTCGTTCCTCTGGTCTTCCTGGGACCTCAAAAGGCGCAGATTCCGCCGGGAAGATGGGACATCGAGGTTTAGGTGGTGAGAGAAATGGTGGTCTTTACGAGGAGGATGTTGACGATTTCATCGATTATGACGAGGATGAGGAGGGTGAATTGGCCGATGAGGAGGTCGATGGTCGTCAGATCCCCACTCAGCGATCCACTGCTCCCGCCTCCTCTCGTCCCCGTGCTCGCCCCTCCGGCGTGGATGGCGAAACTGAAATGGAGATTGGCTACCTCTTTAACGATGGCCTGGCTGATGAATATGCATGGGCCATGGATGAAGAAGAGGAGGAAGAGGGAGGAGGGGAGGAGGAGGATGAGCATGAAGCTGAGGAAGAAAGTGGTTCTGGTACCTCGGCTCAGGGCGCCCTTGCCGATTCGGATCGTACCAGTCTTACCCCATCTAGGGCTACTCCCCCCTCCCGAGGTACTCCCTCCCTTCCAAGCACCTTAGCGGCTGTCTTTGAGCCCGCCATTCTAGCCGAACGTATGCTCACCACCCAGGATGAGGAGATCCGCATCCGGGACGAGCCTGAACGTCGTCAGCAGCAGTATCAATACACCCGGCAATCCGTTCTCGGGCCCTCTTCCCAGGCTCCCGTTGCCGAGGATGCCGGTGAGGAGGAGACTCCCACAGAGGAAGAGTTGGACCGAGAGGTCGAGTACATTGCTCGGGAGCTTCTTCCCTGGCTGAGTCGATGGGATAATGAAGGTAGACTCGGGGTCAAGATCGAGGGTCAGGATGGTACAGGGCCCTATGGCGCCTCCCTGGAGGAGGATGGTGACCGGGCTAAACAACGTCGTCTCCTGGCCCGGGAGGAAGGCGGAGGGGATGTTGATGTCTTGGAGGAACGGAGGAGGCGGGCCATCCGTGAGGCCGTCAAATTCCTTCGTACTGAGCGTCTTGAGGTCCCGGCCCTCGATCTCCTTCGTAAAGATTACTTTGAGGATTGGACGGAGCAGTACCGCCCCCATCCCCAGGCCCCTTTACCCACTCGGGTCTTGGGCCGTCCTGACCTTTGGGAGATTGCCCGATGGGACCGGGGTTGGCGTGGGGTTGAGGCCCAGGTCCGTCGGGCTCGCCAAATGATCCAACGTCTCTGGGAATGGCAGGATGGGCGGGACCCTTCTCAAGGAGAGGAGGATGATCACACTTCCTCCTTCTCTGCCTCAAATCAGCATAGTCAGGAGGATAGTGAGGAGGATGGGGAGGCTCTGAAGTATGCGGCTCGTCGTCTGGATCAGGTGACGGGCTCCGAAGACGTTGGCGACATCCTTCAGCTTTTACGTATGCGTTTTGGAAAAGAATTGTCTGTCCGTTCTTCCTCCTCTTCCTCCTCCTCTCGATCCCTTCCTGCAAGTCAGGTAGATAAGCGAGCTGGAGGTGGCGGGGCATGGGATATGGTTCGGTCCATTGGGGCCATGCGTCACTTCCTTCGTCTCTTTGGCATCACTGCTCGGGAGTTTGGTGAGAATCTTCGGGATGGCGTCCGTCATCACTGGGCTGATGATGCCACTGAGGATCCTCAGGCTGCAGCTCAAGAAGTCATACGTCGCATGGCCTCTACTCCATCCTCCAACAAACAGCTAGGGAATCGAGCCATTTTCAAGGACCCTGTTCGTGTTGTGGAGACGGGAAGGGGTGTCATTGCTGAGCTCCTCGCCTCTGATCCTCTTGTCCGTATGGCTGTCCGAGAAACCCTAAAGGGTCAAGCCCGGGTTTCCATTCACCTTACCGATCGAGGCTCTCAGGTCATTGATGCCTCTCATCCCGTCTATCCTTTCAAGTATGTCCGGAATAAGGCAGAGAGTGCTTTTATTGACGGGCAATTCCTTCAAATGTGTAAAGCTGAAACCGATGGTCTCCTTCGCGTCGAAGTCATTTATCCCTCCGCACTTACTGATGGTCTTATCCAACGGGCTGTTTCCCTCTACATTGGCGATGGGTACAGCGAGGCTGCGGAGAGGTGGAATCGGGAGCGAGCTGCTGCTGTTCGTCGCGCCTTTGAGGACCGTCTTATCCCCGATACCACTCGATGGGCTCGGGGAAAGCTCCGGGCCAAGGCGGAAGCCTGGGTTGGCCGTCGTATCTATCTGGAGGCAAGGTCCAAACTGAGCTCTGCTCCCTACCGTCGTGTCCCCACTGACCCCACTCTTCGCACTGGCGATCCTCGCTCTATTCCTCGCATCCTCTCCCTTTCTTGGGGCGAGGGTCGGAGAAATCGGGATGGAGTTGAGGCCATCATCCTTGGGGGCGATGGAAGAATCCGAGCTCACGCTGCCTTCCCTGACCTTCGAGATCATGTTCATCAACTCTCTTTCATTTCCTTGATGCGTCAGCACACCCCAGACTTGGTTCTCATTTCCGGCTTTGGCGTCTCCACTCGTCGACTTCTTGATCAGGTCCGACAGCTTGTTCAGGCCGAGTTCCCCACCATGCTTGCCCAGGCCTATGAGGAGCGACAGACCAGGAAATCCAAGTTGCTCGGAGAGCCCAATCAAAATCAGGGCCAAAGTCAGGATGGAGGATGGGGTTCTGATACTCAGAATGACTCTCCATCTTCCAATCAGCTCATGCCCCCTATTGAACTGGGTCAAGATGAGACGGCCCTTTTGTACCTCGAGAGCCCTCGTGCCTATCGGGAGGTCCCTGGATGGTCTCGTGTGGCCAAGTTGTGTCTAGGGGTGGCCAGACGTCATCAATGCCCTGCCCGGGAGTTTTCTATTCTTGGACTCGATAGCATCCGTCTCCTTCATTGGCACGCTCTTCAGCACCTGGTAAGTGGAATAACTCTCCTTTTTTTTGGACTTATATCCCTTCTACCTTATCATCATCAAGATTAATTGATCATCCCTTCCCCTTTACTCCATCGTCTTCATAGATCCCTCAGGATCAGTTGGTCGAGTATTTGGAAAGGGCGTTGGTGGATGCAGTGAGCGAATTGGGTGTGAATGTGAATGAGGTGGCATTATCAGCCTTGGCAACAGCCCCAGTCGCAGCCAACTCCCTTACAACGGCTGCTGTCTTTTCTCCACTGCCTCTTCCCCGGATGATTGGATCCACCCCGAACCTGGCCTCAGCCTCCGAGGTTTCAGAAGGGGAGGGAGGGAAAGAACCTTTTTACGGAGGGGAGGGGGCTATTGCCATGTTTCAGTATGTCCCGGGTATGGGCCCTCGTAAGGTCGCAGCCTTGATCAAGCGTATGCGCCTTCAAGCCCGCTCTGCTGGTGGAGGGACCCCTTCGGCCCTTCAGCGTCTTCAAAGGCTTCGAACTCGTCCAGGCTCCCGTCAGCGCTCTATGAGCTCCCGCAGACGCCGCCGTCGGGCCCAGGACTCTGAGGATTGGGATGAGGAAGATGAGGACGATTACGATGAGGATGATTATTCCTCGCAGTTTCACCCCTCTCGCCAGGGTAACACCCCCTCTGGGGCTGATCGGGAGCCCATCCCAGACCCAGATACAGAGGATGAAGAGATAACCCGGGAGAAGGAGGAGGAGGAGGAGAGGCTCGAAGGCTCGGGGCTCATCATCCCTTCCTTGCGTTCCCGCACCGATCTAATCACCCTTAAGCTCATGGGTAAGTGGGTGTTCATGAATGCCGCTCCCTTTCTTCGTCTTCGTGGCGGCGTGGATGTTCTAGATGCCACGAGGATCCACCCAGCCGATTATGAGCTTGCCCGGAAGATGGCAGCCAATGCCAGGGATGAGGAGGAGGCAGATCCAGGGGCTCTGCATCCCTCAGACATTGTCCGGGCCCTCCAGGATCGTGGGGAGACTGGGCGGCTCAATGAGCTCAACCTCAAGGATTACGCGGATATGCTCGAGGCGCGTTTCCACCAGCCCAAACGAGCCATTCTTGAAGCCATTAAAGTGGAGTTGCAAGTGCCGTATCGGGATCACCGGAGCGCTTGGACTCCTCTCGGACCCTCCCAAGCCTTTTCTCTTCTTTCTCGGACCACTGACGCCACTTTGCACCCTGGAGTGGTAGCACTTATCCGCGTTACTGGGACCCGGGATGCTCCTGATGGCGGCCGTATCGTTCATGGGGTCCTGGAAAGCGGGTTAGATGTGGTGGTTAGACCCGAACTACAGCCCCCGCCCCAGGGTGGAGGCATGGAGAGGACGGGGATCTATACCCCTGGTCAGATGGTACGTGGAGTGGTGACGAACATTCTCAAGGAGCGCTTCCTCGTCGAAGCCTCATTTCGGCCAGAAGATGTAGCCTCGGCCATCAATCTGGCCGCTCGTGGTCTGCACGTGGATCCGGCGTTTGATCGGGAGGCCGAGGAGCGGGATACTCGGAGGAGAGCTGCGGCTCGGCATCGTGCCAAGGTCCGGCAGCAGCAACGGCGTCGTGTCCTCAACCATCCCCTCTTCCGCCAGGCCTCCACCAACGAGGCCGAATCCTACCTTGCGGACAAGGCTCCTGGAGATTGCGTAATTCGTGGATCCTCCCGAGGTACTGATCATATTGCCGTAACCTGGAAAGTGGCTCAGGGGATTTATGAACATCTGGATGTTGTGGAGAAAGACAAGCCTAATGAGTACTCGATGGGTCAGCGACTCCTCGTGGGGTCCTTTGAGTACGCCGATCTGGACGATTTGGTGGTTAACCACGTGGAGGCCATGTCCAAGTTGGTCAATGAACTAGCCAAGCACCCTCGATGTGTCTCTACTCCCTCTCTGGATGCTCTTCGTAAGTCACTGTCCCTTCTTATACTTATTACAGGATGAATAGCATGATCTCATCTGCTCTCTTTCTTGTCCCTCATTAGATACTGTCCTCAACAATCGAGTTATGGCTCAGGAAGGAAGGGTAGCGTATGGCTTTTGCCTCAACTCAGAACGGGCTGGAACCTTTTATTTGTCCTGGAAGTACAAGTTAGGGAGTGATCCCGTAGACTGGGTATGTATCACCCGTTGCTCAGCGGAGGAAGGTGGGCATGGGAATATGTGAGCAATTTTGACTCGTGAAAGCGCCAGAAACTCATTTATTTTCTCTTTAATAGGTTGTCAAGGTTAACCCTGGTGGGTACATTCTCAATAAACTTCAGTATCCTAGTGTAGGAAAGCTGTTGGAGGGCTTCAAGAAGCAAGGAGAGGAATTGAGGCGCAAGTCTATGCAAAGGTCGGCAGCGGCAGCGGCAGCCTCGGCAACTGCAGCGGCTCCGTCCTCTCGATCCATGGCTGCTCCGTCCTCTCGATCCATGGCTGCTCCGCCTTCTCGATCCATGGCTGCCCCTCCCCCCCGGTCCATGGCTGCCCCTCCCCCGCCCCCCCCACCTCATCACATGGTTCCTCCTCAGCATGCTGCTGGATCGAGGATGGGCCCTGGAGGATACCAGCCACCTCCAACAGCCTCCTTTGCCGCTTCCCAACATGGAGGCCCTCCCCCTGGCCGTGGTGGGGTGACCGGGAGTAATGGGGTGCCCTTGTCCAACTTGGGGCACCCAGGTCGTGGGGCTGGTGCTCCTCATGGTATGGGGTATGGGATGGCGCCGCCTCCTCCCCCGCCTCCTTCGGCTTCCTTTGGTATCGAAGGTGGGGGTATGGGCCGTGGTGGCCCTGGAGGAATGATGCCCCCTCCCCCTGCTTCCAGCGTTCTTTCTCAGCAACAAACTGGTCCATCCCGTGGTCCATCCCATCCCTCTTTCCATCATCCTCCTCCCGGAAGAAGATGAGTGGGAAGGTATGGCCTGGAATTAGGGATGATCCAGAGGCTAATCCGCATGCACGGGAGAAAAAAAGGATGGCGAGCATTAGCATGGGAGAAATGATCAGGAATTTGGAGAGTGTTTTCACCTGAGGAAGAGAGAAAAGGTGCCTATTGACAGGATTTTGGTTTTCATCCATCTCCACTATCTTTTTATATTGCCTTGTTAATGATGATAAAGCCCATTATATTTCCCCGATGGGGTAGGCATGGAGACATCCGAGCGCATCACCGCCCATAGGGCTGGCCTGCGTGGTACCAGGGGCGTACTCCTGACGTGTACCTGATATTTTAGAACAAGGGATCATCCGGATGGGCGATCTACATGATCATTCTAATCAAATGGAACATAATCTAGTCCTCCAGGAAAACCGCTTCGTTATGGTTGAACTCTCTTATGCGTATGCTCTCCTGCATCTGGGTCATCCATGCTCAAAGCCTACTGTTTCCATGCATCAACGGGTCTTTGCACATAGAATCAGTTAGACAAAGGTAGTGGTCTATCTTGCTCTCCATTCCGTTCATCTTACTGGTATACGCTTTGCCCTTTAAAAATGCCTTAAAAATTATATACCTTCTGAACAAGATGACCTTTTTTTACCCGCTAGGTGCATAGGGAAGGGTAAATGGGCCAATCAGCGCGTTTAGGATATCTCGCGACAATTGGGCCAAGCGGTGCACTTTTCCTGCTCCATGTATTCCGCACACATTTCCTCTCCCTATACTCCTGGAGAAGGCACTGTCTGTGCTTCTCTCTCGCAGTATGTGTGAGGAGTACAAAGACACACACGAATGCACGCGCTAAGGAGTAAGCTCAGGCTTCCCCCCCTGCTGGCCAGGCCCTCTGGCTAACTGGGCTGCCCACCGCCATGCCTCCACATCAAGCCGGATCGACTAAGTGCTTGTGTGGGGCTGTGTGCTACTTGCTGGGGGGAGAAAGTCCATTGAGTTTGATGGCCCTTCACTTTCCGTTTCCCCTCTACCAACATACTGACTCGTAGTAGTATAAAAGTCCCCGCCATAGCCCATTCATCCACACGCACACATACGCACCCTCTGGTCTCCACTTTCTCCTACTCTTTTCCTCAATCCTTTCTTCTTCCAGTTGTGATAAGCAAGCTCTCGGTTTGATTTGAAAAGGTATCCTTGACCCGGATCTGGCTTATCCTATCTATTATCTTATCCATCTTCCCATCCTCCCTGGATAGCTCCATCGCCTCACACATCTTTTCCCGAGATCCCCGCTGCTTCTCCCTCCCAATCTACACATTTCACTCGCTCACCCAGAAAAGGAAAAAGGCCTCTGCGATCTTTTCCGGTTGTACTACCTTCCCATACACACTCTAGCGCCTTCATCCACCCTCATCATGAGTCAACTTCACGTCCACGGCGATTCGGCCGGCGAAGAGGAGATGTGTCCCATTTGCTGCAACGACATTGACTTGTCAGATCGCAACTTCTATCCCTGCGAATGTGGCTTTCAGGTAAGAAATGGGTCATTTCTTCTTATTCACGATCAGATCTCACCACTCACCTTTTCTTCCATTCCGTCCCTGCGTGTAGGTTTGTCGATTTTGCTGGAGCAGGATCAAAAATGATATGAATGGCTTGTGCCCGTCCTGCCGACGTGTCTATACCGAGCAACCCTATGAATTTACCCCTGTTAGCATAGAAGAGTACGTACCCTACCCTTGCTCTAATGGGGGTGATGAGGGAAAGAAAGGAGGCGCTTCGGCTTAGTCTTACCCTCTCCATTTCCTCTTTCCCAGGGTAAATCGAATCAAGTTGGAGAAAAAGGCCAAGGAACGCGCACAACGAGAAGCTGAGGCAAGAGCAAGACAAAGCTTGGCCAACGCCCGCATCTTACAAAGGAATCTTGTTTACGTTACCAATATGCTTGGTCGACACACCATTGATGAGGTAGGACTCGTTGATTTAGGAGTGATTCTTCGTCTCGTAAGGAAGCGCCAGGGACATTGCATCATGCAGGCTCATTCCCCCCTTTCCCCTCTCTCTGAATCATCCCTTGATAGAGTACGCTGAAAAGTAATGATTTTTTCGGTCAATTTGGCAAGATTCACAAGTTATCCACGGGGAAGGCAAGTAAAGCCAGCGCGAATGCGAGTCTTACTGCTTCTACATCCTCCACCCCTGCTACCGCTGCTTCCTCTTCCACTACCTCCACCTCAATCACTTCCTCTCCCGCACCTCCCACCTCCATCACCACCTCTATTGCAATCTACATCACCTATGCTACCGCTGAGGAGGCTAAAAGATGTGTGGATGCGGTGAATGGCTCAAAGTTCGATGGGAGGACCATCCGAGCTTGTTTTGGCACCACAAAATACTGCTCCAGTTACTTGGCTCGACAACCTTGCACTGTTCCTCATTGTACCTTCCTTCATGAGGAAGGCGAGGAGGTGGATCCTGCTGCCGTTACCAATGCTGCTGCCAGCTCTCTGGGTCTTGGACAATCCGACGACCTTTTGGGACAGACTGGGCCCATGCCAGTGTAAGTGATGTGTGTGTGTGTCCATGACATACTTTGAAACAGCTGTAGCTAGGTGCATCATCTCATTTCGTTACACCTCACCTTACCTCACCTCATTCCATCTCCACTCCCCTATTTCTTCCACCTATTCAATAGTGGGTTCAACCTTCGGGATCACCCTGCATTTAACGAATTACGACGTGGACGTGGTGCAAGTCATCCCTCGACTTCCTTGAATGCCCCATCCTTGACTACGGGGCCAGCCTCGTCCCATGGGGCTTCCCCTTCAAATCGAACGGCTGAAGGTGCTGGTGGACGAATAGGCCCCGCAGGGCCTTCCTCGTCCACTTCCTCTCCCCTGGTTGGGACATCAGATGATCTTACAGGAACAGCTGATTCATCCTCTTCTGCACCTACTTTCATTCCCACGCAGGTTCTGGGTCTGGAATACACGAGATCCTTGGCCAAGAGGGAGGATGAACGTCCAGCGCTACCCGCGTCAGCGTCCTGGGCTAGGCCGGGCTCCAGTGGGGCTCCGGGCGGTGGTGTTGCTGGGACAAGTGGGGCAAAACCGGGAAAGTCCGCACTTGGTTCCCTTGGCTTACCCACCTCCTCCACCCTGGCTGGATCCTCCTTACTTCAAGACACCGATTTTCCCACTGTGGGTTCTACCCCGGTACAAGCCACCTCAAACCCCTCATCTCCTGCTGCACGTACCTCCTCTCTTTCTGGAACCGTTCCCACTGTTCTCAATCCCGGCGATCGCTTGAGGCGAGCCACCACGTCTGATGCTCTTCGGCGACCTCTGGACCCGGTCACCCGTTCCGTAACCGCAACCTCTTCTCAGTACAAGGGCCCTTCCTTATCAGATCCTGTGGCCTTCCCTTCCATAGGCAATGGTGCAGGAGCGGAGAAATCATCCACTGGAGGCTTCACGGGCTCTCCACAACGTCGGCATGAAATTCTCCATCGTACTCATATTGCTGGGCCGTCCGAGGCTGCTTGGAAAACCTCCTCTTCCTCCTCCCCCTCCTCCCAACCTGCCGCTGCCTCATCCCCTTCAAGTTCTCTTTCACCTCCTGGTTCCGGGGGTCGATCTTCATCCACTATTCGGATTAGTGGAGGCTCAGTAGGTGGCCCTCCAAGGCCTTATAGAACCGGCAGTGGGAAGGGCGGACTTTCTGCAAGCGAGGACCTAGGCTCCTCCTCTCTCCTGCCCCATGGGGTTAAAGTGGGCTCCCATGTCCGGAGGATTAGGCTTGCTGGAGAGGATACCTCCAATGACAAGCGCTCCACTTCCAAGGTTTTTAAGGTCCTACGCATTGGTTCTGGAGGGATCATTGCCAAAGCCGCCGATGATGAAGACAGTAGTTCCCGAATAAGAGACAAGGAAGGCACTTTTACCTTTGCTCCCCCCAACCCCGATGTCGATAGCTGGGAAGCCCTAGTATCCGATGAGGAGGAGGAAGGAGATAAGGAAGCAGAGGAGGTGGAGACGATTGACTTGGAGATTGTAGAGCCCATTGCCATCAAAACGTGTAGGGAAGTTGGTACCTCCTGAGAAGGCTCTGGATCCCTTCTATCGCCTTGGTATCTCATTGGCTGGCCAAGAATCCTTAAATCTGGATAAAGAGTAGGGATCCCATCAATGGGAGAAATTCTGTTGGCTTGCACAGGGGACCAACGACTGCGCGGGCTTCCTCTAAACGGATCAGGGGCACCAGTGAAGGCTGTACCAATGGATCTGGCGGCAAGAACAATTCGATGAATGGTCTCCATACTAGGAAGGGGCGGGAATGGGCGATTCGAATCAGGAACAGCGGTGCCTTCACCCTGTACAGATGTGAGGGGTGGGCCAGAATCTCCTACTTGATCCACATTGATGTCCGAGGCGGCAGGGGTAGGAAGGATCATTGGGGAGGTACCAACTTCCCTACACGTTTTGATGGCAATGGGCTCTACAATCTCCAAG
>KZ987821.1:0-19412 GCA_003614145.1 Piptocephalis cylindrospora
CCCGCCCTTCTTTCCAGTAGGTGACAATGCGAGTGTCGCCTATACTGCTTCCTTGATCTCACTCTTCCCCTTTCCATAGACATTATACAGTCGGTGGAACGGTTCGGAAAGGCCTGTTTATGGAGATTGACCCCATCTACGGTGTACATTATTGTGGTTACAGAAGCAGACGCCGGGGAAGCCCAGGTGTGGGCCCGACTAGAACCGGACATGGTTTTTGATTGTGAACCTGGTAGTCGGTATCCATACACCGTAGTATCCCCGGTACCTGGAGACGAGGTCAATTTGGAGATTCCCCTGGATAGTCTGGCGCGCGCTCTACGAAGCGCCTTACCTGTCCGGGGCACCACCATTCCCCCAGACAGTCGGGTAGAATTTGTATCATCCGAGGAAGGACCATCCCACCTGGTCTTTTCCATTGATTCTTCTGTAAATGTCTTGCGATCGTGCGGTAGATGTCATCATATACCCCTTTTCATCTCACCTTCCCGACTTGCCCCGCGGTATGCGTCATAGACACGATCAGGAAGTCACCAATGGATTACCCAAAGGGTTCCGGCAAGGATACTCTCCGAGGAAAGGGCCTCGTTGATCCGGGAGCCGATGGTCCCGCCCCCACAGGTGGCCATTGTCATGCCTGAGCTGTCCGAGGTACGCAAGGTGGCAGAAAGATTAGGGAAGATGCACGGGATGATCCATGTGGAGGGAACCCAACGGGGGGAGCTGAAACTCTCCATCGAAGGGGATGGCGGCATATCTGTCACCTCTACCTGGAGAGATCTCATTGTCCCTGAATTCGGTAAGTGATCCCGAGATAGGGGGGAGGGAGCCGATCCTAATTCTCTATCCTCATTCTGGGAGGCAGAATCGGACGAGGCAAGTACCAGCACGCCCTCCAGCACTCCCAGTGGAGTAAGCGATGGTTCCTTTTCCACCATGTCTGCTCGATCCAGGGCGACGGTCAGTCAAAAGGATCTAGTCAACTTCCTATGGGGCTGGAGGATAGGACCAAAGGATGTGGTATGCTGCATCCTCGAGGGTCATGCCATGGTTTTTTTCCTTTATGTTCAACAGGGTCTATCTTCAGAGGAAGGAGGAAGGGATGAGGGGAGGGGTTTGAACCTCCTAACTTATTACATCCCCAATCGATCTCCCTGAACGTCACTTTGATGTATGGAAATTGCGATGTATTAGATGAATCCTTTCATATTTTTTGCTTTTATCCTCTTTCCTGCCCAATTCGTAAGCCCTCTATCCAGTCTCCCTCCCGCTGATAGTTCAGTTGACTTGTATACACATTACAGAAACAGGAAGGGTTTTTTAGGATACACCAGAGTGGGATAATGAGAGTTCCTTCTCAGCGGCTCGTCGTCTCAAGGACCCATGAAAGCCGAAGCATGCAACGAGGGCAGAGACGGAGATGACGACAGCAGAAAATATGATGGCATCGCGCATCCCTCCAGGAGGATTTTTGTCTGGCCCCCAACGAAGGGCATTCATGATGACTTGGTAAATGGCTGAAAAGGCCTGACCGCCCATCCAGAGAAGGGAGGATACGGTGCCCTCGGGGGCTGGATAGGTGCATTCCACTCCCAGTTCCAGACCTATAGGGAGAAGGGAAAAGGTGGATATCCCGATGAGGAAGGAGACGATGCCCAGTCCAATGGTTGCATCGGGCTTCACGGCAAAAATAAAGCCTATGAAACTGGCTGCGGAGATGGGCGTGATCACCCGCAGAATCAGGATATGTCGTGGAACTCGATCGATAAGGATGGCCAAGGCGGCAGCGCCAATGAGGCCCCCCACAATGATCACGGCTCCAAAGATCCCCGAAATGTCCGCGCTGTATCCGTACGGCGTGAGGATATTGTTCAGGAGGGAGGTAAGGGCCGAGAAGGTACCGACGCAGGAAGAAAAGACAAACCAGAGGGCCAGAAATCCCGGGGATCGAATGGCTATCTCCAATCCAGGGAGAAGATGCCTTAAACCTCGAGAAAGACGATTATTCGAGTAGGTGCTTTCCAGGACCTCTGAATCTCCTGAGGCTAGGAGAAGGGGGTCGGCCCTCAGCCTGGCTCCTGTGGGCGTTATCACCTCGATCTGAGGAGGCGAAGGGGGCATGGAGGAGATGAGGGGGAGGGGAATGCAGGAGGCTGTAGCGATGACCGCCGTGACCAGGAGCATGGTGGGAAAATCCTCAGAGGTGGGGGCCAAGGCCGGAACGATGAGTTGGCCCACAGCAATGCCAATAGGGTTGGAGAGAGTGGCAATAGTGTTGGCTGTGCCCCGGCCCCGATCTGTGAACCAACTAGCGGCAAACTTGGTGGGGGCATTGAGAAAGAAAGGCTGGCCGAGGGCAGCGATGCACTGAGAGGCCATGGTCATGGCGTACTGGCTGGACGGGGCCATGTCCGAGATGACAGCCACGTACCGAAGCCACGCCCCAGCTATGTTCAGGACGGATCCAATGATCAAACCTGTCTTGATCCCTACATGGTCAATGACCCATCCTGAGGGGAGAGACATAATGACAAAGCCAATGTAAAACACCATGGCTAGCATACTAATAGCCGTGTCCGAGACCTCAAAGTATTCGGCTGATAGGGCAGAGACGGACGTGTACGTTGTCCACAGGATGGACGATGACATATTCAGGAGAAACAGGGTCAGGAGAATAACCCATCGAAGAGGGTAGGTCCTGTACTGGATGGAGTCCATCTCTACGGTCGAGACTGACGGGAGAAGCTGGTCGTCATTGGAGGATATGGGGCTTGATGGAGAAGCTTTTGGCATATGGGATATTAAGAAGGGAAAGGCGATTTGATACAAAGATAGGTGAAAAGCTGAGTGTATTTATATATGGTGAGGGAAGGAAAGGAAGAGTCAGTCTTTGGCCCTACTCACCCACAATCCAAGCAGGACTTTATAGAATTCACCAAGGTGTATGGGCGGGCTGTTATGTACCTGCAGATCCCTTTCCCAATATGGGTGAGAAACGAGAGTAGGGTGGAAGGGAGGGTCTCTCCTGCCTGCCCCATTTGAGAGCCAAAATGAGGTCGCAAGGCTGTGGGACTCATGCTTTGCCTGTGAAGAAGCCTTCGGAGTAAGTGCAGTAGGCCCCCAGTCGTCGGACCGAGCGCTCCTCCTGTGTAAAAGTGATTGATCCTTGAACCAAGCAACATCCCCCCCTTAAGATTCAATGCCTCGTGAGGATCTACACAGAGAAAAAGTATAAAAGGGCACAGATGATGGCTTTTAATTAAATAGGAACGCGATCCTCCGCCTAATTGATCTCTGTCCAATGCTTAAGCAATAGCACTCGTCCACTCTCTAGTGCCATTCTCATCAGCGGCGATACATGAGGCCGCTCACGGCCGATCTCCCCAGTCGTGTCGTATCGATATGACAGAAGCCACCTCTAACGGCTTAAATTCATACTTGCTTGTCATATGGTCATCTCTCCCAAGAGTCATGCCCCTCATCCCCTTCCAGCTGTCGTTGTCATCAGAGCCCATCAAAGATCCCTTTGCAACTACGCCTACATGACATGTGCATTTCATGTCATCCTCTGACCGACTGGGGATTACATACATAAAAGAACGCATCCTTTTTCCATGAGCAACCCTCCATATGCATTCCCACCGAATACACCTCCCTTTCTCCATCCCCTCCTTGCCGTCTCCTTATCGCGCACACATGCACACACATGCACACACACATACACACACACACACACATACGCCCACACATCCTCACACATCCTCACACTTGCCTACGCCATCTCCTTCCTTGAGCTATAATAACACCGCATGCCCTCTCACACCCCAGGATCATGCCGTCGTCGCCCCCCCTATCCTTCCTTCCTCCCCCTGCCCTCCTTCCCTCCTTCCACCTCCATCCACCTCAACCTCTCGACACGATGGACCAAGGTGATTCCCAGTCGCTCTACCGGCCCTCGAGTTCCCCTTCCAGGGCTCCTCCCTTCTCCTCCCTGGCCCTGGGCACCCCTCCGTCCCGCACCGTCGTACCCATCCCGCCCATCCCGCCTGTGCCCTCTGCCTCACCGTTACAACCCTCTTCTCCATCCCACGCCCACACCCAGTCCCTCATTTCCGCGTAGGTCCCCTGTGTGCTTTGGCTGAGTAAGGGGGAGGCCGTGCTATACAACATCTCTCACCCCACACACTTCCTCTCACAGACACCTACAGACACGTCGACCCTCCTTGCCCCCCCTGTCGGGCTTTCATTCCCGGGGGAAAAGCATGGATTCGGCTCATCCCCACTCATCTGCCGCAGTCACCGCCTCTCCCATGTCCTCTACAGCTGTAGCTTCGGCTGCTGCCGCCGCTATTGCCACCCTAAACGCCCTTCCCAGGCCTCCCTTTCCCCCACCCACCTCCAATACAGAGGAGGAGGTATGGGTAGTAGATGGGTTGGTTGAGGCCTTTCTCGGAACCCTGGGAAAAGCAGGAGGCTCAGGCACCCACTCCTCTCTAGACCCATCCTCCCTCTCCTCTTCTTCTTCTTCTTCCTCCTCCTCCTCCTCCTCTTTGTCACAGTCCCCTGAAGGATCAAAATTTCGGGGGGGAAGTGGAGGTCATCTGGAAGAAAGAGCCCTTGCCGTGCTCACGGCCATTGGGGAAATTGGAAGGGCCATTCGTATGGCCAGCTCCGCCACCTCCCACTCCTTGCCCAAGTGTGGCCCGGCCCTGGCCAGTACCTCCAAGTCGGCTCAGGCTACGGCTACTCGACTCATCCGCGCCCTCTCCCGACCCGAAACCCCAGCCTCCCTTGTTTCCGCCATCCGGGCTGCCTTGAGCGCGTGGAGACATGTGGTCAGTGAAGTTCGGGGGTGGGCCGAGGCCATTGCCGGGGTGGAGGAACGCGCCGCTCGACGCCTCATCGCCGCCATTGAATTGGGATCCATGGAGATCCGCTGTGCATCCTCCTTTTCCCCCGCTAGACCCAGCGGATCTATGGAACAATCCAAAGGAAGGATGCACACGGAAGGAGGTATGCTCGGGGGTGAAGTGCGGGGTCAGCCTCTCTCCTCTTCTTCCTCCCTCTCCTCTTCTTCCTCCTCCTCCTCCTCCTCCTCTTCCTCCTCCTCTTTCTCCTCCTTGACTGCCCGTGGATTATCTCACGGAATAACATCGGATTACTCGGGCGGTGGTAGCGCGTCTACATCCTCCAGCTCAGCGAGATCCAATACCCCAGAACCCATTGCCCCCATAGGGATCAGGGAAAGAGCTCGATCCAGGGATTATCATGGCCCATTTCCCCGCCATCGTCGAGGTTCCTCGGACGTGGGTCATCAGCCCGAGGCCAGCTCTCCTATCCCTCTACCCGTCCCTTCCACCCTTTCCCTGCTCGATCCTGGAACCCCTGGCTGGACTGCCCCTATCCTGGCCATGCCCCGGCCCAGGTCTCGAAATGTCGTAAGGAGGTCTCCGGTGTCACACTCCACTGACTCTCACCCTCTCCCCACCACCACCTCCCTCCTTGAGGACAAAATTGACGGGACTGGTCCCATGCGTCGGAAGGCCCCCACCCTACCATCACATGCCCCCTCTTCCTCGGTCCCATCCACCGCTTCCATGACCCTCATCACCGCCACTGCCCCCTCCTCCTCATCTTCCTCTCCTTCCGCCTTTCCCTCTCCACCCCTGCCCTCCTCCACCTCCTCTACCTTTTCCATCATCTCTTCCTCCTCCTCCTCCTCCTCCTCCTCCTCATCTTCCACAGCCTCCTCATCCCTATCCATGCCCCCACAGCCCCCTATTATGGCCGCGGCCATTGGGAAACGTGTGCCTAATCTGACTTTGGAGCTCACCTCGAATGAGGATCGGATGTCTGGGTGGATGACTGCCGCCACTGGTCTAGACAATAGGGTCATCCGATCGGTTCATCGGTGCCTTGACGCTTGTAAACTCACCTTACCCCTTCTTCAAAGTGCCCTTGCCGATAAAAAGGCTCAGAGACCGGGAGAAGGAGATGAGGAGGAAGAGGAGGAAGATGAGGATAGGATCCATGAACGGGAGACCGAGGAAGAACTGTACGATTGTGTGAACCGAGTGGGAAAGGCCACCGTCAAGCTCGAACGCTCCCTCGATCATATTCATGCTATAACCCAAGCTCATCAGGAGCTGGCCGAGGTGGATGAGGGGGTTGAGGAGGAGGAAGAAGAAGGCTATGGCGATGGGAGTAGAGACGAGGAGGAAGGAGGAGGAGCCAAGACTGAGGAGAAAGTCAACATCTCCACCATGGACACAGGCATTCTCCGGGTCTTTGGTGAGGATACTGGACTACTCCTCCAGGCCATTGTGCGTATGACCCGTACCACCCGTAGGATCCTGGCCGAGGCCTCTGGCGATGCTGGGGATGGGAGCGAAGGCGGTCATCGGGGTCACTCTGCCTCCTCCTCCTCCAGACATGGCCATAGCCTGAGCACCGGAAGCACCAGTAGTAATCTCTCCGTCGTCAGCACCTGTAGCGCCGCAAGTCATTCCGGAGGCTCCTCGGATCCTGGAGTAGATGAGGATAAAGAGGATGGGGACAAATCTGGCTCTTCCCCTCCCCCGACTACCGCCTCCTCCCCTCCCACCATCTCCTCGCCTTCCCCGACCAGGCTTGTCCTCCCCAAATCGACTCGACAATCGATCCAACGTCTTGCCCGTATCTCCAAAGAGCTAGCTGTGGCTGTTAGCGTGGCTCCTCCATCCCCAGGGTTTCCCACCTCTAGATCCAGGGCCCTCCGACCTCCCCTCACCCCTCAGGCCCCCCGAGGCTCCACGGAGGGTGGAAGGAGGAAGCAAAGGTCTACAGGCTCGGTGGATGAGGGTCTTCCCTCCTCTCTACCCTTTCGGCCTAGACTTCCGGTCCATTCCCAACCCATACGACGGCCCTCCGACACCAGCCCCTCCTCCTCCTCCCGCCCCACCGTTATCTCCCATGTCGGCGGTGGTGGGTATGAAGGCTCAGGGATTATGGGGCACCGCCCCCCTCCTTCCTCCTCCTCACCCTCGTCCTCCCGGCATCCCCCGAGGTCCCTTCGACGTAGTGGAGATAGTTGGGTGAGTATGCTCTCCACCGGAAGCCACATATCCACTGCCCCAACCTCTCCCGAAGAGGAGAGGGATGAAGGGGAGTAATTGGGAGAAAATGTGACTTTGTCTGTAGAGAAGGATAGTCCCAAAAACGATTTTTGCCATCTCCTGTAGTATATCGACGTTTGACATGGTTTATAATCAGACGCGCTACCTATTCCAACAACAATCAAACACAGCATGTGGATTGAATCAAGTGTTTATAAAATGGACCCGGCTCACACAGACACACCCACACCCGCACGCCCTGGGGGGGCTTGGAAGAGGCATGAGAAAGTATTTATGCCTTGCTCTTCTTCTTCTTCTTCTTGGCGGGCTCCTCGCTATCAGCGGACCTCTTGGTTCCCTTCTTGGCCTTCTTGGCCTTCTTCGAGCTGCTGGCGGCATCGGTCTCGGCGGAGGCGCCCTCACTCTTCTTCATGGCCTGACGCATGACCTCGGCATTCTTGGTGGGCTTACCTCCAGATTCGTAGAAGGATAGACGGTCCTCGACTTGCTGGTGAAGGGCCTCGCCAAAGGAAGTGGTGGGCTCATCGGAGAAGCAATCGATGCGGGAGGCAATGGTGCACTTATTAGCGAGGAACCGGGAGATACGGCCCTTGTTCTTCTGACCAGCACGACCGATGAAGGAGGAGTGGTAGATGAGACCGTACTTGGGAGTCTTTCCCTTGGTCTTGAGAGCCCGGAACAGGGCCTTCTCAGCCCCAAGGATCTGGACGGTGGAGGCGGGGTACTTGGAGAGATTGGTGAGAGAACCAGCGTGGGAAATGAGCCTGGCACCGACAGAGTCACCAATAAGGGCAGCGAGGTTAGGGGCAACATGGGACATCTTGGAGGAGAGATAGGCGGACAGGTCAGATCGGTACTGGGCCAGAGAGATAACTCGGGTGGCAAAGTGCTCGATGTTGATCAGGTCAATGGGGGAAATATCGGTACCCATGGAAGTACGGGAGGCATCAATGATCTGCTGGGCCTTGCCGGCATCCTCAGTGATCTCCTCGAGACCAGGGAGAGAAGCTTCAGTAAGCTCGGACTTGTTCCGAATGAAACGGGCAAGCTTGGCAAACTGAGCATGATCCTGGATAATCTTGGAGAGTTCGGGGAAATGCCACGAGTACCACTCACGGATACGCATGGAGAAGGTGTTGACATCCTTGTCCAGCTGGTCCAAGAGGGCAATGGCCTGGATGATCATGTTATCGGACCGGTTGACATTGAACTTAACCTTGGCCCGGGAGTAGGCATGACCTAGACCCAGTTGAGCCCTTTCCAGGTCCCCGGCCTTGAGCTGAGACAGGAGGTGGTCGGCGTGCAGACGGACGATACGACCTAGCTCCCAGACGAGTTCGTCGCTAGCACACTCTAGGCCGGTAGCGGCCTTGACGGACCCGGCGAGGTTACGCTCGATGACCCCCAAGACGACCTTGGACTTCTTCTTGCTCGACTTAGCTAGGTTAAGGTCGAGGAAGGCGGACAGGGCCGAGGAACACACACCCTCGGACACTTCGTTCTGGTTCTCCAGAGCATCGGCCGCCGACTTGAATGGTAGGAAGGACCGGACCTTAAGGAGCTGGGTGGCCTTGCCCGAGTCTTGCACGGCTGACTGAACCGAGTCGAGGTTCAAACCAATCTCATCCGAGGACGTGCACTCAAAGAGCGCGTATCCCGAAGCAGTTTCGTAGAGGAGATGGGAGACCATGCTGCGCGGGTTGGGGAATAGGGTGATTGAGTTGATGAAGGAGGGAGAGAGAAAAGGAGGGGCGGCGGTGGTGGTGGGGGATTGGGATAGGCGGGGAACTTGACTGAGGAAATAGAGCGGTGGGGGTGCTATGAGTGTGTGGTTTGGTGGGCGTATATGAGGATAAAAGAAAAAAAATTGCTGTGTTTCTTCTCCAAGTGTTCGTGTGTGGCCGTATGTGTGAGCACAACACCGGGAGATAGAGGGGCTTCATAGGCAAGCATGAGCTTTGATAAGTCACAAAAATCCAAAATTCAAATGTTAAATTCTGAAAGCACCTGTTGCTGAATATTGGTATGGGGTCCACCAGAATGCCTCTTGGACGCGTGTTTCTCCATAACAATAATTTTTTATACAACCATGAAGTCCTGCCATGCCCATGAACGTGTACCTCCTCATAAGACAATACATCCCTCAATCACAAGCGGGGGGAACCTGCTGTTTTTGATAAGAAAACAAGCATTCATTCTAGGAGAGTATATTTATTAGGATAGCTTGCTCGATAACAAGTTAGTAAAAATGCCCAAAAAAATAAAATTGCGCTTTATGGCGTTGATGTGCTTGCAATTCTAGGATGATGATAAAAACTAAATTTTATTACCCCGTATGAGGTTGGCTACAGGGTATCCGAACACATTGACTGTCTTTAATTAGGTCGACATCCTGCAATTCTAGGGCAGATAAAACAGCTATACTTTTTAGTTGCAGAGGTCAATTCCTATTCAATAGTACGCGGTTTTGGTGAAGATCCAGGGCTCAAACGCAATTTATTACTATCATGAGAAGATATCCGTATGATCTCATGATGATAATAATATCAAAAGTGATCAGCGACTTATGACAAGTGGCTTCAATTGCGTTGGCATCCAATGATCATGTAGAAGCATTTCAGCAGCCAAAATCAATGCTATCAAGGGTGGATCCCCGAGTTGGGTGAATATCCTTGAATGTGCGCAATCATCATACTATCGGCTAAAGCCTGTTCAAAAACGGTAAATTTCATCTTTTTACTACTAAAGTAGAATACAGTATACTCCATTCAGCATTATTTAGCTGTTGTTCGAGTCCTCGCTCGTCTCAACACCCACTTTGACATATTAGCTGCAATGGCCCGGTGAAGGTATTGAACTTTCTCGGTATAAGCGGGGCTTCCCCTTAGCGCGGTCACTTCTTGCATAAAGTGTTTCTGGGCCGGTAGGATCATGTCAACCTTGTGAAGTGGAAGGAAAAAGGCCACATGGATCATAGTCTCGTATCCCGCCTTCCAGGCCTCCACATCGGACCGCTCCTGCTCCTCCGGGGATACATCTACATGAGGAATCCACCGCTCCTCATCCTCCATAAATCGAGTCAAGAGGCGCATGACCATGGAGTGTCGCCTGGCTGTGATGTGCGACCGGATGAGAAGACCCCATAGGACCGGGTCAATGCGAAGGGAGGGACGAAGGCGAAGGAGATGAAATGCCTCCTCGGCGAGCCCGGACGCGCCCCAATCCCCCAGGAGCCCCAGCATCCTTGTTCCCAGTTCCTGATCTATCCCGGGCCATCCCTTCATCTTGATGAGTCGACGGAACGCATAGTTTATGCCCCGGAGATGATGCCCGTACACACTAGCATGGAGGATCCATTCCCAGACAGACAGACTACCATAAGAGATCTCGGAGGGATCGAGGGAGAGACCGGAATTTTCTGCCGCCAGGGCCACCTCCATAGCCGTTTTTCCCTCATACACCTGACACAGGGCATGAATGAGCCGGGTCCATACGACCGAGGGCAGGGTCTGTTGTAGCCTTCGGGAAATGAGCCACTCATCCAGTGCTTGCTCCACATTTCGGTCTTTGAGATATCCAATGATCAAAAGCGCTCTTTGCCTGTCTCCTATCATCAGTCCGTCTTTTTCCATTTCTCGCTTTATGCACCAAGCCAATCCAGTGTTCCCGGTCTTTGCAAATGTCTGCGAGGGAGATGAGCTTGGAAAGTCAACGAAGAGGGAAGGAAAATGGTACTTACATGAAGGATATTGTGATAGGTCATCATGGTACAGCACCGTGCATCCTTGGCCTCGAGTAAGATGGTCTGAACAATTGTCAAATGGCCATATTGGGCCGCGGCCTTGAGTGCACTGATATACATGATAGGGGATACGGGCATGGGGGTGAGGGAGTGGCCATGTCGTTGAATCGCCTTGGACAAAAGCCGAAAGGTATTGGATGGGTGCTTGTCCCATAGCGAGTAAAGCTGCTTCTCCAGAGATGCCTGGTAAGGTCGTCTACTACTTCTCTTTTCATGGCCTTGGGGCCTTTGAGGCTTCCTATCCGTCTTGGGCACAGGAACGACATCCAGGATATCATCCAAGGCAGGGCTGGTCTCCTGGTGAGAGATGCTGTGAGACTGGTCCTGCCCATCCTTCTGGTCGTGAGCGGCAGTGGTGACCAAGTGCCGTTTAGGAAGGAGATGCGGAGCGGGTGGTCGCAGGGCTGAGGACGGGTATCCAAGGAGGGGCCATGCCTTGGGCCACCGCTCCCCAGCTCTCCAACATAGTCGACTCATGAGGATCCTGTGAAAGAAGAGAGGCTTGGCAGGGATGAAGGAAGCGAGGGAGAAAGGGGGAGGGGGGCCAGGAGTAGCGATTCAAAAAATACATACGCGTATCCCAAGAACGTCAGCAGTATTCGCATGTAATGTTGATGCTGCTGGTACTGCTCTCCTACCTAGCACATTGAAGGAAAGGTTTGAATACCTTACCTCTCTCACTTGCTTAAAGCCCAATATTCCTCTATCCCAGCTGGATTGCAGGATGAAGGGGCTTATTTTTATTATTATTTCCACTCATATTTATATTTGTAGGGATGGAGTATGTGACTAATTACATGGCTTTTCAGGCCGAGGAGTACGAGGGGCTAAAAAGAGTGAGGGATCCTCCCCTCAGTAGTCTTTTCGCATCCCCCTTACTATCGGCTCTAAAGTGGTGAGTCTTACTGCACACCGAAAAGAAGTCAAGCGTGAAAGGCGCCTTCCCCCCTCCCCCCTAGCCCCTCCATCCAGAAGCTACCTTCCTTACGTGCCCTCTCCGTTCTTCATACACGCCCATGCTGCCCTTTCGAACTCTCTCCATCCTCGGCCGGCTGGGTCGGATGGGTAAGCGTGTGCCACGACAAACCCACATCCTCTCCGACTGGAAGCGCGTATCCTCCACCACGACATCCAAGCCATCGGACACCACCGACACTCCTCCCAGCCCTAACCCAAAAAGATCTAGCGTAAATCTCAAGTACATTCGGGGAACCCACGAAGGTTCACCCATCTCCCCAGTGAACAAACGATTGCGAAAACGATTGGGCACACTCTCATCGGCTGCCCCCGGGTCAAGGACACGGGAGGAAGCAGCAAAGGATTTTGCCCGTATTTACCAAGAGATCTTGCATCGTAAGCTGATTCCGGATCGAATGACCTACGAATTAACCTTGACCTATGCTGTGTGTATGGATCACTGGACACTGGCCATACAGTTGCTCCAAGAGATGTGCGAGGCAGGGCTTCCCCCCCACCCTGGCCACCTTTCCTCCACTCTTCCGAGTGCTCTATTCATCCGGAAATAGTTGGCGAATTTACCTCCTTCTCGAACTCATGAAGACCTTTGAAATACCCATAGGCCGGGAAACCTATGAGGCCTTAATTGTTCTTCAGCTCCACCCTCTCTATAGAACCGGATCATGGACATTGCCAGAAGCAGAAGGAAATGGTATTTCCTACAAGACGACCCGATTCCCTCATGAAATTGAAGCTGCACTGGCGAATCTCCTTGAGATGCTCTCCTTAGCCTCTGGCCCCACTGAAGCTCCTCTAAAATCGGATGGTGGGATAAAAGAGTATAGTAAATCGCCCCTAGGACAACTCCTCCACCTGCCTCCACCAGCGCTCTCAGCCACCAAAAATTCCCTGACCTATATGAGCTTTAAGCCGTCAGAGCAACTCGTAGAAAAAACTATTGGTGCCTTGGTGAGTTTAAATGAAGCCGAGGTGGGGGTGGAGCTGGCCAAGGCGGTGAAAAAGAGGGGGGTTCATATTGGACCGGCGTCCCAACATAGCCTCCTCGCAGTATGCGCCCATCAGGATTACTTGGAAGGGATCCGTTGGAGCTGGAATACCTTGGTCGAGGAGGGTGGTCATAAACCCTCGGAGGGCCTGTGCAGTCAGCTTCTTCGGTCAGCCGCACGGACAGGGGACTCCACCCTGGCTGCTTCACTGATCCGATATATGCACGGGACACTTCAGGTAACCCTAACAATCAACCACTTTTTCTCCCTCCTTGAGGCGCATGCCCGTGTTGGAAATGTCTCAGGATTATCAGTCCTCGTCACCTATCTCAAGGCTCAGGGCCTGGGGGTTGTGGACGGTTGGCTGGACCTCCGATTGCTTCGGGTATGGCGAGAGCAGCTAAGTACCTCGGTCAGCCAAGTGGACGCAGCCTACACGACTTTGCGGGAAGAGCGCTCCCAGGGCCGACCGGTGGAACCTGAGGTGTTCACTACCGTTTTGGATGCAGCAATTGACCTGGGCGAGCCACGAAGGGCTCTGGCGTTGTGGCAAGGCCGAGTAGAACTCCTGGGAGAGGATGGGGCCAAGAAGGGGGCCACAAATCTATACGCCTCCATGCTCTCCCTATGCCGAGTGACTGCTGATACCGAGTTGATGGATCAACTGCTCAAGGAGATGAAGGATTCCGAGGTGTCTCCCTCAGTCCAAGGGTATGTCCATGCCCTGGCCACATGCCTTTCGATCGAGGGGCCCGGCTGGGAGAGGGCCTTCCACTTCCTAGGGGCTGTGCGGTCGATGACGCGGGCGCCGCCTCGAGAAATGTTTATTCTCATGGCCGAACGATGTATTGCTGAGCATGACCATCGAGGCCGACTTCTCCTAGAGGAGATGGTCAATCTAGGCTATGCTGTCCCTGATGTGTTGGAGGATCAACTGGTGTGAGGGATGAAAATACTGACAAAATGTAAATTATCATTTCAATGAAAATGCGGAGATGGAAAAGAAAAGTGATCTAGTTTTCTTGCTGAAGTGATCCCTTCCCATTGCACGCTAGAATGGGTGCGGGACTTTTCTTCATCCCGTCCTAAAAACGGCTGATGTCCCGTCCAAAGATCCAAGAGTAAAGCCTATTAGAGATGGAGGGGAAAGGAGGAAGAATGAGACGATGGGAGAAGCCCCGAATATTATCGGCAACTACCCGTTACCTACCAGTATGAAGGAATCAAGACCTTGTTCTTCCATGACACACTCATATTTAGATACGCTGACCTCCAAAAGATCCAGGCTCCCACCCCGGACCCACGGACCTTTTTTGGGGATTCTCCGATTTCGGCCACCGCTAATAGAGTAATGAGGATGAGAATGTTTAAAGGGGATGACCAAGACATTTTAGCCCACACTATCATAATCGTACCTCTCCAGCCTCCAACATAGGCCATGGCCCCAGCGTACCGGTATCTAAAAGGGGGAATATTGGCTTCCACCCCGGACTGCTGGGTAATTTGCTTAAAGACTGCAAGGGGATGTATCAGAGAGTTGACATATCATGATGTGTAGTGCAACGGAGGAAGTAACATACCCTTTCCAAGATAGCTGGCTTGTTGATTGGCCACTTGAGCGGTTGCAGGTAGAGGGGAGCCCTTTAGTGAGGAGCAATCTCCAATGGCATATCTGATTTGAGAAATGATAATAAGGGATGATTAATGAAAGGATAGAGGCAATGGATCACCTCTCTCCAATTAATAATACTTACACTCCATCCATGGGTTGACCTTGGGCATTGAGAACTCGAAGGTTGCTATCCACTTCCAACCTTCCCACCTTATCCAGGGAGACCTGATCTTTGAGAGAAGACAACAGGGGATTGGCCGCAATTCCCGTTGCCCATACCAAAAGCCCATAAGGTACTACTATCCAGAGAGAAGGATAGAATAGGGATGAGTAATGGTTATCAATAAAGAGCCGATAAATGCTCTTCAAGCGCCCCTTACCCTCTTCCTCCTTCCCATCTCCGATTATTAGGGATCGTTCAGTCACTCGAGTGACATTTGCACCTGGGTAAAATGAGATGAGGAATGAGTGTGACGTCAGCCCGCTTGAATCATCCAACTAGGTCCGAAGATCCTTACTTGTCCGAATGCGAATCCCTTCTCTTTTGAACCTTTTGGAGGCATACTCAGAGAGCTTGGCATCAAAAGATCCGAGGATACGGGGAGCAACATCATAGACGGTTACAGAGGTATGAGGCATGAGTTCAGGGTAGAACCTGGACATGTCATCGTGGATCAGATCGGCCAACTCAGCGCTGAGTTCTACCCCTGTTGGGCCGCCTCCCACCACTGCATGTAGGATGGGAAAGGGGATGAGCAATACACAGATGACGACCTCTCCCCGAAAAGATGCATACCAGCAAAGTGAAGTAGACGGCTTCTCTCCTCGGAGGAGAGACCGGGTTGAGCAGCCATCTCAAAGCAATCCATGATACGCTTTCGAATTCTCCGAGAGTCAGTGACGTCCTTGAGGAAGTGAGCATGCTCTTTAACCCCTTCGATGCCAAAAGTGTTTGTGTGGGAACCAACGGCGATGACTAGACGATCGTATGGGATTCGGAAATTTCGGATATCTTTAGTATCCGAGAAGACGGATTGACACTCCACCACCCCGTTGCGGGGATCTAGTGGGGGAAAGAGGAGTGAGCTAGATGGCCTATGTCCCCAGAAAAACCAGACGCGGCTCACCGATAGAAGTGCACTTGGCCTCCAAGTAGTTCTTCCCCTTGGCAAAGGCCCGGACAGGTTCAGTAGCGGCACGGAACTCTAAGGTCCCCGACGCCGTACCCGCTAGCAACGGAGTGAAGACTGAATGGGAGGGGTGAGCTGTACTGAGATGACGCATGATCGCTCGGTCCAAATGACTTGGTAGACGACCTACCAAAATAATTACGTGGGGAAATCAGGGTCACATCATAGGATTCGGCCTTGAGATGACGTAACAGATTGAATCCGGCCCAGCCCGAGCCTATCCCGCTGAATGGTAAGTACTTTGGCTAACTGGAGAGATGTGCATATATTCAACCCACCAAGAATAATCAATCGACCACACGGGGCAGGCTTGGATGTTTGCATTTCGGGTGGAAGGTGAACGGTAGTTTCGTTTGACTGAGAATGAGTGATGGTGGCCAGACCCTTGGTCAGCGGGATCAGTCTCTGACCCTTTACTCTGGGTAGGAAGCGAGTGTGAGAAGGGACCAGTCGAAGCATGAGGGACACAGGAAAAAAGTGGAGGATGGATAAGCGGGAGCTGGATAAGTGAGTGGATAAGTAGGGCTATGAAGACTTTGCCCTCGGTATATATACACATCTCAAGGAAGATAAAGCGCGTGAAACAGCCCTTCTTAACATAACGGCACACAATGAGAGATGAAGAGAGCGCACGTCATAACTCCGACTCGTGCGGATGAGTGTGATGAGAGGAAGAACGGAAGGGCAGGGGGGAACCCTCCCTCCCGCAGTGGAACAACCCATGGATAGACGACGGGTGATCCTCGTAGCGGATCGGGAAAGACCGGAGGCGGGCACGAATACGATTTTTAAGGGAGACCTGACCTTGTTTATGGGGAATGGGTATTCATATCCGGACCGATTCTATCCTTTTAAGATTGAATTCGGGAGGCAGTGATGGTGATGGTTTAATCAATAATCATCATCGTAGAACCCAAGTGAACGAAGGATGGACCGTGGTGAATGTGAGGGATGACAACCCTAAAGGGAGACAACAACAGCCAAAAAGTGACCTAGCAATAAGGTAAAGATAAATGGAAATCTAATCCAAGTCATCAAAGGTGAAGGTCATCAGGGGGAGCAGGGGAAGAAAAGATTGGATCATCAAACGGTGAATAAGCAGGGAGAGGGAAAAGAGGTTGCATAAAAAGAGAAAGAGAGGATGGATGGATGGGGTGGGTGGAAGCAGATAAAACCATGCCCATCTCATCCCGTTACTGAAATCACCTGCAATAATCGCGTGTATCCTTCTCCCTTGCACCGTCTCAGTAACCTCCCAGGGAGGGGGGCGAGGTGAGGTGAGGTGAGGTGAGGTAAGGTGAGGAGGGGGGGAGTGAGAGTGGATCAATAACCCATTCGAAACTACATCCCCTTTCATCATGACACCATTCAACAGGGCTTCTTCACCACCTTTGATTTTCACATCTTTCAACATGATCTCTCTACCCCAACCAGAATGACCCCTCTCACCCATCCAAGCCACCACCGATACGCAGAATGGACCTGAGAGACGCGGTCCACTCCTCGGGATTGGAGGAGGCTCCGGAGCCTTGGGTGGTGGAGGAGGATGGGGAAGGGGCGGTCATGGAGGCTGAGAGACCCCGAGCTACCGGGGGGGACGGACCCCCAGAAGTAAAGCCAGGGGAGGAAGCAGCGGTATCGACAGCACGGAGCATCCTGAGAAGATGTTGCTCGGATGCGTTGATCTCCTCGGCCGGGATGGTGGCCATGACCGAGGAGCTAGGCGGGAGGGCAGGAGCGCTATGGCCACCGCCCAAAGCACCAACACTCCCGCTCATCATCATACCAGGCAGGGTCATGGAGGAGGGAGGAAGACCTCCTCCAATGCCATTCCCTCCCATCAACATGGTCAACCGTGGATCCTCAGCCATCCCTTGAAGTGAGGGAGAGATGTAAGGAGAGGAGTTGGCAGAACGAGGGATCGTCCCACCGAGGACAGATGCAGAGGAAGTGGGAGGGAATCCAGGGTTGGCCATGCCGCCCCCAAGGGAAAAGGAGCTACTGGCCTTGTGAAGGTTAGTGCGAGGGGAGGTCCTCTCCTGCCTTGGAGGATGAGAATCAGAAAGGATGGTCTGAGTAGTGTCCAACCCCCTCATGACCGGGGAAATCCTTCCAGTATTGGTGGTACCAATCGTGGATGTCACCGTTGATCCCTGGCCATGGGTAACCTCGGCGCCAGGAGTAAAGACGGGGATGGGCAGGGAGGAGGGGGCAGGGGAGTTATGAAAGTCGGGACCGGCATAAGCTGGTTCGGCCACACCTCCAGTCGAGCCAGATGGACGGCCATGAGCACTGGGAACAGTGGTGGTGGTGGCCATGGTGGTTCGCTGGGCCGTCTGCTTCCCAACCCCGGGTGCAGCCATAGGATATGGCCCACCCTGGGTTTGATGAGGAGGGGGAGGGGCAGCAGGATGATGAGGATGCCTAGAGGGGTGCATCATCATGGAGGGCTGGCCGATCATGGCAGGATGAGGAGGATACCCGTGGTTGGGAGGAGGAGGAGGAGGAGGGAGAGAGGTGACAGACCCATGAGGATGCCCTCCGTACCCCTGGAATCCAGGGGCATACCCCTCAGCGGGTAAATAAGGATATTGGCCGTGGCCGAGATGGTTGGAGGGGATGCCAGACACCGGGTCCAGAGTAATGATATGCTTGTTGGCATCCATGGACGACATGGTATCAAGAATGGCGCTTGATGAGGTAACGCCGATGGCGGCATCAGGGGAGGGAGGGAAGTGAACATGAGGGTAGCTGTGACTCGGAAAGTTGCTCGAGGGAGGAGGAGGGGGAGGGGCCCTACCCGAGGGGGAATGGCCTGAGGGTCCGGTGGAGGTGGGGGAATTGGCCTTTCCTTGCCCACGAGGGACGACGGTACTCGAGGAAGAAAAAGGGGTAGGATGGGATTTCGGGGTCATGGGCTGTTCCACTTCCGAAGTCTCCTCACTCTCACTTCCGCCACCGCTCCCTCCTCCTCCGACGGCGACAGAGGAAGGAAGGATCTTGGACTGATTGGACGAATGAGAGGTAGATGCTTTGCCCGAGAGAGTAGATTTGGAGGATTTGGAGGTGGCCGTTGCGGAGGGAGAGGACTTGCCTCCCCGCCTCCTACCGCTCACATTGCCTTGAACCTTGACCGAAGCATTGGTCTGGGAGGAGGAGGGAGAGGAGGAGACGGGGGCCACTCGACGATCGGATCGACGATTGGCGCCACTACCAGTACCACCCCCCCCCCCTGTTGCTTCTTCCGTCGATGAGTGGCATTAGGAGGTTGGCTTCCTTCATTGGGGGGACCTTCAGTGGAAATAGGAGTGGGATTTGAGGAGGAGGAGGAGGATACCCCACTCTTCCTAACTCCTGGCCCGCCACTACCCTTTCCAGATCTTCCTCCACCTGTCTTGGTGGAACGATCTGCGCCCGTGGTGTTAGAGGAAGAGGTCAAGGATTTGGCAGTGATCTTGGATGAGCCCTGGGATGAAGAGGGAGCGGCGGGTGGAGGGGCCTGGCCACGCTTAAGGATAGTGACTGAGGGAGGAGAAGCTTGATTACCCGTGGTACTAGCGCCACCACTGGTGGTAGGAGACCGAGCACTTGACCGACCCGTCTTTTTTCCCGGGGCAGACTTGGGGGAGGATCCGGGATGAGAGGAGCCCGGTTTATTCGATGCAACAGAGGAAGATCTGGGCCCAGGGGATGGGGATGCAGAGGGGGAAGGAGAAGGGGAAGGGCCAT
>KZ987822.1:0-19320 GCA_003614145.1 Piptocephalis cylindrospora
CCCCAGTCCTTCTTGCCTTGCGCTATCCCTCCTCTCCTCACTGCCTCCCTCCTCTTTCCCTCTACACTCTACACTCTACCCTCTCCCTCGTCTTTGTCCCCAGCACGGCGTCTCGTCTTGACCAAAGCTGAGCTTTTGGCCTTCATACACTCTGATTTTCCTTTGCCATCCATCTCTCCCACCCCTGGTCGATCCAGGTCTTTCTTTCCTCTTATCCCCTCTTTCCTTTCCTCCCTCCCCCCATCCTACTTTCTCTTTCTTCTTCGCCCTTCCCCCATTTATTCCAAGAGATATTCATGTCCAGTAAGCGACAATCTCTTCTCTTGGACTTTGTCCCCGAGGGTGGCCAATCCCTCGATCATACCCCCTCCTCTTCTTCCTCAGTCACTCTAACCTCTCCGATCCGTCGATCAAAAAGCTCCTCCTCCCCGACCTCTCGTGCATCCACCCTTCTTCTCCCCTCAGACCCTCCCCAGCTTCCCTCCATCCAGTATCCCATCCCCCAGGATTCCCCTTCCTCTCTCACCCCTCCTACCCCTCCCCTCACCCAGGCACTTTCATCTCACTTTGTCGTCCAGATTCGGTACCAACGTGGGTCAAATCGCCTGCGATGCTCTCTGGTTGTCCATTCGGGTATGACTGTGCGTCAAGGCGTCGAAAGTGCCTGCCGTTTCTTTGGCCTCACTGAGGACTGGAACTTTTGCTTCTGGGATGGTCGATCTTCCTCCTGGCTGCACGATTGGCTCTCCATCGATTCCTACCCTCTTGGAGTCCTAGACAGTCTATTTGTCCGGGGGAAATCCGCCGATTACCATGAGCCCTCCGCCTCCTGCACCTCATTTTCCTCCCCATTCGACTCTTCCCTTCCCCAAAATTCAACCATCCCCCCGGCCACCTCCCTCACTACCGCATCCACCTCTTCTGCTTCCACCGCCGCTGGTGCCCGTCGAAACAAATCCTTCTCCACTCGTATCTCCTCCTCCTCCCTTGGTCAGCTCCTCTTCTCGCGAAAGCAGCCCTTTGAGCTTAGACTTCGCCCTCATACCCTATACCTCTGCATTGCCCTCTTTGACCCCCAGGATCGTCTCCTAATGACCCCCACAGGGCTTCTTCCCACCCTTCCTATCGTCTCAGCCGATGTCTTCAAGGACATGGGTATGGAGGTGGAGGGAGACACCTTTGCCTGGATAGCCCGCACCATCCTTACCTGGGGAGAAAATCAAGGAAAACTTGAAGGAGAGATGGGAAAGGCAGGATCTAGGAGCAGTGCTTGCCCCAACCTTGGTCAGGGCCTCTCTTCCCCTTCCCTCCACACCGCCACCTCTTCTCCTTCCAATCCCCAACCGTCTTCTCGATGGTCCCCCCTTTCCCTCTTACCAGGAAGGACCAATCGGGATAGCATAGAATCAGTCAATCCCGGGGTGGCCTCTAGCTCCGCCTCTATCTCCTCCTCCTCCTCCTCTGCCTCCACCTCACATCATATCATCCTTCCTCCCGCCCATACTACCCATTACCCTCAAGAAGAGTCACCCAGGGAACGGTTGGAGACCATGGTGCGAGAGGTTTTTCCCTCAGTCCTCGCGGACCTCTTACGGATCCTGGGCCTAGATCAGCCGGGCTACCTTCACGACCTACCCATGGCCCTTCCTCACGTCCAAGACTCCCGACTCATCCTCTTGCACCAGTATGCTGGCCCTCGGTTACGTCGGGCCCTGGAGGGGGACGATGTGGTGAAGAAGGGTAATGTGCGATGGAGACTCCCAGAGCGGCTGGATGATGCCACCTACGGTGGGGCGTTTAGTGCCTCCTTCCGCTCTCAATGCATTGGCTCTTCTATGCAGACCCGGAAACGCTCCTCATCTAACCCTGGTCTTGCAGCACCCACTCCAGATCCGCAGGCGCCTTCACCTACCCAGGACTCCCGGCAAACCCCGGCTCTCCTTTCCCCCCCGACTTCACCCACAAGGTCCAGGGCTCATGGTAAGACCCCGTGGGATGGTGGGGGCCCAGGTCATGCCAGTACATCGGCCCTGGACGCCATGGTCGTTGACCTCATCCCTGGACCTTACTTTAACAACTTTCCCACCTTTCCCCCTCCCTACCACCTCCATCATCAAGACAAGGAGGTTGGTAAGGGCCGTACCTCTAGGAATTCCCCCTCGCCCACGCCTCCATCGGACCCATCGGACCCATCCTTCTCCTCCAGGCCCTACCCTATGTGGCGGGAAATCCTGTCGGGCCTACATGCCCGGTCCTCTAGCCTCGGGGGAGGGTTGTATCTCGGGCTTATGTACACCGAGAACACGTTACAATCCATCAACATGCTGTTGCCGAAGCGGAGAAGGACCCTACCTCCCCTGGTGAAGATTCGGGATTCACAGGATCTATCGGAAGAGGAGGTGGCTTGGATGATCTGTGTCCATTCGGGAGCTCACACCCTCCCGGGTATCTCTCTCTCTGAACTCACCGCTTCCGTCCCGGCCACATCGACCTCCCCTAGTCAGCCCCATTCCAGATCCCACTCCACATCAGGCACTTCCTATGTCTCCACCTCGGCCTCATCCTGCCACTCAACGACAGAATCGTCCTATGGGCTGGTTGGATCTTTTGCCGTTGAGTTTACTCTAGCCTACCGTCTTCTCCAACAACGGACCCAGCTAGATTGGTCCCCCAAGGATATTTATACCCATGGGACCATCTCGGTTGATGCAGCGGGGCTCCGTCTCGCATCAGACCCGATTCGTCCATGTCATGCCCGGATCATCCTTATTGTCAAGCCCATGCGTCCCGTCCAAGATGGATTGGACCGGACATTTGATCGATCCAAATTCGACATGTATCCTCTACCCCTCTTTGAGACCTTGCACCTCCATACCCAGGCTCCCCTGGAAACTCGGAGAATTGGGAGGCTGACAACAGCTCTTCAGGGCCAGCTTCAGGATCGAAAGGCCCAGCTTTTGGCACTGCAACGGGCGGAGAACGCTCTGGCGGAAGAACTAAATGGAGTATCCTCCCCGACAGCAGGAAACGGAGAAGTAAATAGTGGAGGTAGTGAGAGCGATGCTGATCATCGGATGAGTCTTGCCGAATTGTTTGCCTCTCCCTCCGCCTCCCCCGCTCCCTCCTGCAGGCCATCCCTATCCTTTCCGATCTCCCGATCGTCCTCCAGGTCCAGTCGAACCGCCACCACCCCCGAGTCATCTTTCCTAGTCGGGGAGGTGGAGAGGCTCGCCGAGGAGATTCATTTGCTTCGGGCCCAAAGTACGGCTAATTTATGGACGCGGGAAATCATCCTTTGGGATCGAAACCGACAGCATGACCGGCTCCTTCCTAATGGTACGCCCTAGATCATTGATGTGTATGTGTGTGTCATGACGATGGTTCCCAGGTGGTACCCCCCTTCTTGTGTCTTGTCATCTCTTTACCGGGTATCCAAATGGGGCTTGACCATCCAACTTTGCGCCAAGTGTGCCTTGCTATCTGCGCGATCGAGTGTTCAAAGCACTCGTCAAATCCTACTCCCTCCTCCACCTCCCCCCTCCCCCCCTTTTCTTATAGATACGCCTGTTAAAACCCTTTAGCCCGACTTGTGTAACTCACTTTGAGGCGGCAAGAGGCCATGCGGGAGAGAAGAGGCCACTCAACATTGTATTTCCCAATCATATCTTCATTCCATCCACCAACGAGCCTTGCAAGCATACGCACACAAAAAGGTTCCCGATCCTCATTCTCAATGCCCAAGACCCCCCTTTGCCATGGCACACACACACACGCACACACACAGAGAGAGAGAGAGGGAGGGAGAGACAGACAGATAGGTAGAGATGATGAGATACGGCCACCGTCAATCAATCCATTCCACACGACAGTCGGTTGTTTAGTCGGTCAGAGCACGGAAACGCTCCTCCATCTCCTTGGCCAAGTCGGCGTACCGGGATCTGAGGGTCTCCTCTCCATCGGCGGGATCCTCGAACTTCATGGAGGTGAGCTTGTACATGATGTCACCCATGCCGTCCCGGATCTTGGCCCAAGTAACATCGCCATTGGAGGATTCGATGGCACGAAGGGCGTGTTGGTAGAAGCCCATCATGTTACGGAGCATCCAGGTAGTCTTGTAGAAGGGGCAGAAACGATCGTAGTTGGAGTAACCATTTTGCTGGAGGAAATCATCCTTGACGAGACGGGCCACCTCAAGGGTCACCTTATCGGCTTCGTTAAGTCCACTCTTCCCGACCAATTGGACGATTTCCGCAAGATCCTCCTCGGACTGAAGAATCTGTCGGCACTGAGTACGAAGGGCGACGAACTCGGGCTCAGTCTTTTCGTAATGGGGGTCCAGGGCCTTTTCGTACTTGGAGTAGGAGAGGGACCAATTGACCGAGGGGAAATGTTTCCTCTGGGCCAATTTCTTATCCAGACCCCAGAAGACCTGAACAATACCGAGGGTGGAGGCCGTGACGGGGTCGGAGAAATCACCACCTGGAGGGGAGACACTAATATAGAGGGAGGGAAGGGTTCATCACTCATGTCACCACCATCATGGAAAGAAGAGTAGAAAACTTACGCTCCGACAATGGTGACACTTCCATCCCTGGATGGGTTACCTAGGCACTTGACCTTACCAGCCCTCTCGTAGAAGGAAGCAAGACGAGCACCAAGGTAAGCAGGATAACCAGAGTCTGTGGGATACCAGTGTGAGTGGAGATGAGGACAACAGGGAGTAAAAGCACCTACCAGCAGGCATCTCGGCCAATCGACCGGAAAGTTCACGAAGAGCCTCAGCCCACCGAGAGGTAGAATCGGCCATCATGGCCACGTCCTTGCCCTGATCACGGAAGTACTCGGAGAGGGTGATACCAGTGTAGATGGAGGCCTCACGGGCAGCGACGGGCATATTGGAGGTGTTAGCGACGAGGGTGGTACGCTTCATGATGGACTCTTGACGGCCTTCAATCTCGGTAGTGAGGGAGGGAAAGTCCATGAGGACCTCGGCCATCTCATTTCCACGTTCACCGCACCCGACATAGATAATGCAGTCGGAGTTGGAGTACTTGGAGAGGGACTGGGAAATGACGGTCTTGCCACAGCCAAAAGCTCCGGGGATGGCGGTGGTCCCGCCCTGGACACAGGGGAAGAGGGCGTCGAGGACACGTTGACCGGTGAGGAGAGGGTAATTAGCAGAGAGCTTTTCGGCGACGGGACGCGGGCTCCGGACAGGCCAGTACTGAAGCATGGTGTAGGAGGAGCGTTCACCGTTAAATTCCACCTCGATCATGGCGTCCTGGATGGTGTAGTTGCCCTTGGGGGCAATGTAAGTGATGGTACCGGCGGCCTTGGGGGGCAGGAGGATCTTGTGCTGACTGATCAGAGAGTTCTCAAAGACGACACCGTAGACGTCACCACCGGTGATGTGGTCTCCGACCTTGAAGTTCAAGGGGGTAAATTCCCAGGAGGTCTGACGGTCCAGGGCCTCAGTGGCAATACCACGAGGGATGTAGATGGATTCGGAGATGTCCTGAATGGCCTTGAGAGGACGCTGGATTCCGTCAAAGATGTTGCTCATGAGACCTGGGAGGGGATAGGATGGAGTGTGTGAGTGGGATGGGAGGGTTTAATGGAATACAATGCGTTTCGCGCCCTCGACCAACGTACCGGGACCAAGCTCGACGGAAAGAGGCTTTCCGGACCGAAGGACGGGATCACCGATGGTAAGGCCCGAGGTCTCCTCGTAGACCTGGATGGTGGCCTTGTCCTTGTCGAGACGAATGACCTCGCCGACTAATTCGTCGTGTCCAACACGGACCAGTTCGTACATGGCTGAGCCGACCATCTTTTCAGCGATGACGACTGAGAGGATATGTGTGGGGAGGAGAAGAAGGTGAGAGGAGAAGAGAGGCAAACGAGTCAACAAGTCCCCCTATCACGTGAACTTACCAGGACCAGAGACGGAAAAGACATAACCAAAGTCACTTTCCCGTTCGTGGTCACGGATCTTGGGGAGATCCCTATGGGCGTTTTCCAGAGCTCCGGCCTATGAGGGAGTAAGGAAGAGGAGAGAGAGAGAGAGAGAGGGAAAGAGGAGGGTGAGGGCAAGGGATATCAGGAAGCTTCGAGGGTCAGGATACTTACCATGATATCAAGAAACGTTCAAGAGTGGAATGTGAGAGAGAAAGTGGAAGCTGAGGGAGAAGGAGTGAAGAGATGGAGGGAAGAGACAGCAGTAGGGCGGGTAGGGGAGGATGAGACGGGGAATCTGGGGAATCTGGGCAATGTAGGGTGGGGAGGGGCGCAATGGCAGCAAGATGGAAATCAAGCAATGTAGGACAAGAGGGAACGAGAAGGAACGGAATGGAGAGAAGGGAGGAGAGAGGAGGGTGGAGTGGGGTGTGGGAAGGGAAGGATAGGATAGGCAGAGGAGAGGAAGAAAGGAAAGGGCCACATCCAAATCAGGGACCCATGATGCCGCATGGGATTCCTGAAAGGACGATGGGTCTCCACAGATGTAGGGAGAGGCAGATAGGAGGGAGGGAAGCATAGAGCATAGACACTAGAATGGGCGGAGATAGAAAGCACAGTCTGACAGGCGGGGATTGGAGGGGAAGTGAATGCATGCTCGTCGGAGCTGAGGGTGGGACGTGAAGGGTACACGGCGGGGAAAGGGGGTTTGAGAATCCGACGCCTCGGCTGAGTTTTAATCTATCTTTGACAGATGTGGCAGGAGAGGAGGGTGGGCTAACCAATACTTATAGTTAAAGGGTGTGAGGTGAGGGGAAAAAGGAAGATCGGCGCTAGTAAGGAGACGTGGGAGGGGCGGGAGATGGCCTCATGGGGCGTGCCAAATGGGAGCTGACAGACAACTAGATACACGCCCCATATCTACATGGGATCTGGGGACATGGACAGGGTAGAGGACTGATTTTCCATTTTGCATGCGAGGAGATATGCTCAGATGTTGGTAACAAGGGTCCATTTCCTGTAGGGACTAGTACAATAAGTGAAAGAGAGGAGGATGATACAGATGACTGAGAGGTACATGATAGGTGGACCAGACATGGGAAGTCATTCAGGGATCAGACTGTGTATAGATGAATCAAAATTAGGAAGGTGGGAAAAGATTATGTCTGGGGGTTGACGTCATGAACGGGAAGGACGTGGGGATGGTCTAAGAGAGGGAAGGGGCAGGAAGAGTGTGATGAGTTTGTGTGAATGATCTCACCTGAAGAGAGTGGAGCTAAGGTAGAAAGTATAGGGCATGGTAGGGGACATATCTTTTCCTATCATTCATCTGGTGGTTCATGCGGGAAGGGCAACCCATGTATCTTTCGTCCGATCTGAGAGATGTATGCGTGATTGATGTGTGCGACTGTGGAGGGAGCACCAGTGGGAAAGGAGGGGGTGTAAGCCTTGAACCCTAGCTGTATCCCTTCCGTTTCCCAGAAAGTCCATGATTCTACTTGCCCTTGATCCACGGTAACACCGGTAATCACAGCGTCTTTTCGTATTATTAGGTCTCATAACTGATTGACTTTGACGTTGCCGGTGGCTTGAATAGCACAGTGGGCGATTTATAGTATTCTTATATTCTAATTTGAAAAAAGTAACCGAAGCAACACAATGGTATTACAGCATATATGAATGGTTCAGTACGTTCATTAAAATTATATTGTTCGTCTATCGATAAGGGTATCATATTTAAGCAAGTCTCTATGGCTTTTAGTAATGCGAGGGTTGAATAGAATGTCCTTGAAGAGATGGAGGGGATGATGGTATATCTACGTGTATTATACAACGGTGGGAGTACGATGATTCGGGACATTTCTTATAACTATTCCACTATACTATATAGTACGGGATAAACGGGAAAGCGTTGGATGCGAAATGCTCGTGAGACAGCCATACGTGATTAAGGATGGGGATTGTAGTGATCTTTAGTCACCCCTATGGAGACCGGTACTAGACTGGTACTAGACTCTGGGATAGGTGGTGTGTGTGTGTTGGTGTGAGGTCACGACTGTGGAATAAAGGTCTCTTCTGCCCACTTCTCCTTTTACATGGCTACTCTAGTGTATTATTAGGAAGACGAAGATTCTAGTGGACCTTGGCTCCTATTGAGTCAATGGCCCTACAGGGATCATCCTTACTGAGCCACCATACTAATTGCTACTCTTGAAACGGTGAGCCACGTAAGATAAAGCCTCTCTTGCCCTATGGTAATACTGGATGTAATGGCTAGTAAAGGAGGGACTTAAAGTAAAAAGGCGCTATGTTGTCATGATTAGTTTCCGACAATATGTCTCTTGAGGTTGATCCAGGGCCAGTTTATTCGTTGCCGAGATTCACTATCCTTATGACAAGAATCAACCGCTCCTACCATCTACATATTGATGGCTGTAGAGAATGGCCGAGGCAAGCCCATTAAAAATGTCGAGCTATTTTTCTTCAAATAACTACTAGATTGACTCTAAACAGAAGCATAGAAGATGATGAAAATTGAATTATCATTCTTATCGCGTCTAAGATTACTTCCTAAAGCATAATTTGGGGCAAGTTTAGCGTCTTGGAACGCGCTGTATTGAATGGTCGATGGTTGGGGGATAGGTTGTAGGGAATTGACACCATTGTGTACAGCTGCGATATTGTATATTGTACTAGGCAAACGGATGCGTGGATTGGATGTGAAGCGTATAAATATGCTGCCTTGAGTGAAAGATGATTTGGGGGTAGATTCAACAACGAAAGGAGCTCGAGAGCTACCATTACTATTGGAGGCTGCGACACCGGCAATTCCCTTACCAGGATGGAGCCTTGAAATAGATCGATTGAGCTAAGGGACGCTGGAAGCGGATGCTGGGGTTTCCAGGGGCTTGAGCCGGAATGAGGGGTGCTTGCTTTTTGTCTTCATTGAAGGGATAGAGGAAATAAACCATGAAAGAGAGGGGGCATATGTCAAGTCACTTGTCCTTCCAGCCCATGCATCACCATTCCACGCGAGAATACTCTCGTTGCATTAATGGATAAATTTATAATGATTGCAGGAAAATTATATCTTGGGGGAAGCATCAGGTATTAGCACACAGTCATTGAATTTTTGGGTTGAGGTTCTTGCCTACCATGTTGCATTCATAACCCCACCAACACGCTAGACACGATGTGACGTTAGTTGGCTGGTACGAAGCGGAGTGTCGGAGTTATCGAGCACTTATGTCAGGTGTAAGGCGGAATGAGTTTTAGGGATGAAAGAGCTTTGTGTTTTCATCTATGGAAGGGTGGACTTGAGGATAGTGTAACCTAATCAGGGTGTCAATGTGCTCATAATTAGAAGACCATGCCCTAGAGACACTAGATATGTACCTTGGTGCTTCTGAGAGAAGGGCTCATCCTGACGCTGAGGCCTTACTAGAAGACCATGGAATTGGACACATCACGTAAGAGCGTATGGCATAAGCCTTTACGGCGAATTGCCTAACCACATGTGTGGGACCACTGTTCATCATTGATTACAAACCATTTGAAACTTGTTGGAGAAGCTAGATCTGCTCTGACCTAGTCGTTCATCCTAGGTCTTATGGGCTCGGGTAAAGAATCATCTATGAACAGCATATCCATGTTCATCCAGTTTAAGCCCAATTCCCATCATAGACAGATGCTGCTATGATTGTTCTCTGAGGAAAAGGCAGACACCGCATCTTCATCCTCACTCCAGAACAGCTCATCTTTAGAGGGCCCATCCATATTCGCACCTGGTATGGGACATGACTAACTAGGCCTCGGCCTCGATCACCTCGAATCGCCGACCTCGAATGCCATACAGACCCCAGTTATCCCAGCCAATTTCGGAAAGATCCGTGGGGTTAACATCGGGCTTGAGGCATCGGAAGATGGATTCAGTGGGGTGCATTAGCCACTCGACATCCATACCCTGGATGATATCCTTGACTTCCTGGACATCCCGTTCCACATCCTCAGGGGAGTAGCCGGTGAAGAAGATGGGGCACTTGGTGTCGACCATGCTACGGATCGCGCCCTCCCACACATCCCGGGACCCAGGGTATCCGATGCCAGGGGAAAAGAGGAAGAAGAGGTCGCGGTACGGGTCAAAGGGAGTGAGGTGAGGGGTGACTTCCTGGAGGAGCTTGTCAGTCAAGGTAATGGAGAGCCCGGAGCTAAAGGTCCTCCGGCCCGGGGCCTGACCAGGCGGGACGGCCTGGGGACCAATGAGGTGAAGGTGGAAGGGAGTACGGGGGAAGAGGTGGGAGAGCTGAGCCCAGACCGAAGGGGGAAGATAGCCTTCAGCCCGGGATCCGACAATAAAGATACGGACGGGTTCTCTTCGGGTCAAGCGATCCTGGGAGGTAATTTGGTTTTGCTGGGCCAAAGTGGATCGGATGGCGGCGAGGGCCTGAGTACCTGCCGGAGTCAAGTCGCGACCGGGGCGATAGGGCGATGCAGGATGAAGTAGAGAGGCAATGGTGATAGGGAAGGTGAGGAGTTTGGTGACGTGGCCGGCGGACCTCTCTGAATCGAGGTGTTGAAAGCGACGGGTGTAGAAAAAGGTGTCCCAATTGGCAAAATTGATCGCCTCATCATAGTGCTGAGGTCCAGGAAAGTCAAACTCTGGGAAGGTGCGGCCAGAGCGCAGATCGTGCTCATCCTCGTTGGCGCGTCGAAGGGCCGGGCAAAGGAGAGCATGGTCAACTTGGTCCTCCCGCCAATGCTCCTCAGAACAGTGGGTGGGATGACCGCAGTCGGGACACTCAAAGGCCGGAGCCACCCGCTCCTTCCCCCCCGACTTGGCTGTGCATACCGGGCAATGGCTATGCTCCTTGATGAGCTTGGCGCGTTCACGTACCTCTGGGATAGGAGATTGTGATAGGGGGTGAAAAAGATCATCGGACTGGACTAGGAGGGGGGCAGAAGGCTCTGCATCCTTGATGGCCCCTTCTTTTCGCGTGAACCAGGACACGAGGGAGAAGGCGCGTTGTGGTGTCTGGTTTAAGGGACGGGGTATGAGGGTACGGGACGCCATGACACGGTGGACCTGACTGGTGTGTCTGACTAGTCGTCCCGCCGACAACTGGACGGTATAAAGGGCTCTGAGGGTCATCCCTACCTATTATATTTTGATCGGGCCGGATGGGATGCAGGGGGGAAGGGGGGGGGAGAAGGCGATGATAGAGAGGCAAAGGCAAGTGAAGAATGGGTGAGGAAGGGCTTGGGGAGAGGACTTTTTACTCTAACCTCCTATCTCGTAGTGCGAGGGTCACAGCTGTTGTGGCTATAGGGAAATAGCGGGGGTGGGGGAATAGCTGGTTGATATCAGGGTGGAGAGAACACTGCACATGTATCGGAGGGGAACGGAGGGAAGGACTGAACTTGAACCAGGTTGTGAGCATGGTCGACCTGAGCGGTTGTATTTGGGTGCTGATAGATTCGATCGCAGGGTCCAAGGAGAATTGGTAAGATAGAAAGCATTACATACAATGTACTCAATAAAAACAGGCTGGATAAGACTATGGATCACATTTTTTATGGACGAAAAAATGGAGGAAGAGGAAGACTGGTTGCTGTATCATTCAAGTAGGATCATGCTACTGCAAGACCCCGCCGTCGAAGAGGTTAGTACGCCCTCCATAAAGCTTACCAGGACGATGGCTGTCAATACACTTGCCCACGTAATGACAGACACGGGGGTCATACGCACATTTAGTACCCTGCCCACAGGGATTTCCAGGACAGAAGGCAGGAGCACCCGGAGGAGGAACGTAATTCATAGTACACATAACTGGACCGTTAGCTACACCGTTACTTTCTGGGTCATAGATGCATTGGGTGTTTTCTTTGTTAGGCTTGGTACCGGTACCACAGATAGCCTTGTCCAGGGTCCCATGATCTTCATTTCTCGATGTGGAAGAGGCAGGGCAGGGTGCGGTGACGGTGACAGTGGTGGTGGCGGTGGCCGACACAGTCCTGTACAGGGTCACTGTAGGGGAAAGCAAAGAAGCGTGGACGGTAAGGGTGGTGGCTCCTAGGGCCAAGAGAGAGAGGATATTTAAGGAAGGAGCGAGCTGCATGGTTGGCTAAGGGACTTTGGCGGATGGATATAGGAATGGTTGCGCCAGGCAATCAAGAAAGGATGAGAAGTGAGAGAGAGGGAGGGAAAGGGTGGGAGAAAGGGTGGGAGAGAAGAAAGCCATTTCCGTTTATATAAAGATTCTAATAGTGAGAATGCTAGGAGGTATTAGCATATTTTAAAGCTCCACAAGATGGAAGGGTCACGTAGAAGGATCTTGGTTTGAGATCCTGAAACTCAATTCTCATATCTCATTGGAGTACTTTGGAGGCAAGGAGATCCATTTCACATCACCAAACTTCTCTTCCTCTTTTCAAGTCCGCTTCTCACAAGATTAGAATCCTTTGAATGTGAAAGAGGGCAGACTGGAGGAAATTCACTCGTATTGGGGATAGTTCACAATACGAGAGGATGGTATAACCCTTGTCCCACATGCATTATAATAGCTGTGCTGGTAGTGATAAAATAGGATGAGGGAAGAATGGTACTCTGAGGCATCGATTCATTCTTCTGTCCTTTGTTTTTACAGGGGGAGGGAAGCTGTCCACCGCTTGAGCTCAATTCTAATTTGTTACTTTATACTGTGTTGTGTTACAGTACATAGTATTGAACCTGTGAGATGGAGGGACACACAAAAACACACAGACACTCTACTCCTTGATTGTGCTCTTCAGCCTCCCTGCTGTCAACTTCATACCCTCACACTACCGTTTCCAGCGCACGAGTATTTATAAAAAATACACTCTTTTTCACAGACTTTTCCCTCCAGTCACCAGGACTGGAAGTGTAGCTCAGCCCATCTCCCCTGAGCTGGGGGAGACAAGAAAGTGATACGCCCAGCACTGCCTGTGCGCCTTTCTTCTCAGCAACCCCTCCTCCTCTTCATTATCTCTGCTGAAACCGAGCCACCATTATGAAGCACCCAAGTCATCCACTTTCCCTGCCAAGAGGCCCTGCTGGGGATAGAGGCCAGGGAGGAAGATACAGACGAGGAGGCGGTGGGTATCCAGCCGGTCAGGGAATGACACCTCGGGGTGGAGGAAAGCCATATTATCGCTATAACCATCCAGGAGGATCACCGTATCCGCAGCATCCTCAGCATAATCGACCAGGAGGTCCGTCGATCAGCAACAATAGTAGCAATAAGGGAACTATACCACATAGACCCCCACCCAGACCCAAGGGTCTTCAACCTTTTGATCCTCGACCCTCCCTTGACCTCCCACTGACTCAGGCTACCCTAGGGGATTACACGGTAACCCCAGGGCCTGAGAATTTTATACCTCAGCTAACCCTTCACTTTATATCCTCAGCCTCCACTCCGTCAATACCAGTGGATTCACTTTCCTTAGTTCTGGAGGGGGGGAGTATGTGCTTACGTGTCCTTGCCACCGATATCCGTCGCATAACCCTCCTACCCGAGGAGGGAGCTCTGGAGGTACAGACCAATGGCAAGGCCCAGATCGATGTCCGAGTGGACGGGGCATGGGTATTTGTGGATGATCCATCGCTCCAGGGGCAATTTCAGGACATTGAACGGATTCACTGCACCCTGGACACCACTCGACCCCATCTTCCCCTCAGTCGGATCCGAGAGTATGTTCACCGATGGTCTCATCCTACATCGGCCTTTCGCCTAGCCCTTCCTGGCCCTGTTGGAGGGGGTGGTGGCGGGGGTTCTCGGGGTAAGGGGGAGACGGGTAATATGAGCTATGGGCCTGCACCTAACCTGGAGGATCGATTGAATGAATGGGCCTACCTCTCCACCCCGGCCGATAGATCCGAAGAGAGAAGGGCATGGGTGGAATCGAGGTTGGGGGAGGATAAGTGGTTGTTGAGGCTATTGGTTGCATCCTGTCAATTGGACAAGACCATGGAACCGGCCCTTAGGGCCCTGAGTTCCTTGGTCATGGATCTGGCTGTAGAGTCAGAGATGGAGACTCCTTTAGCCATCCGACTCCTTCCCGTGGCCTCTCTAATCCCTGAACATATCCTATTCCGACACATTACGTTTCTCTGGGAAGAGCACCGGGTCATGTCTACCGCTGACCTTGCTAGAGGTGGTAAGAGAAGAGTGGAGGATGAGGTGAATGATGAGGGAGAGAAGCGGGGAAGGAAGTCAGAGGACGAGGAAGATGCAAAGGTGGAGGATGAAAAGGAGGATGAGAAGGAAGGCGAAAAGGTGAAGGAAGAGAGGAAGGTAGATGGAGAGATAGATGAAGAAAAGGTGGATGAAGAGGTGGAAGAGTTAGAGATGGATGAAGAAAAGGGAAAGATAGAGGTAGAGGTAGAGGTAGAGACAGAAAAGGTGGAGAGGAGTACGCCGGGATCTTTGGAGGAGACTGAAGAAGAGGAGACGGTTGTTCAGGTTTATACCGTGAATACTGATGGGCAAGAGGAGGAAGGTGATGATGGTAAAGAGGATCAATAGAAACAGAGAGTGAGAGAGTGAGTGGAGAGAGAGTGAGGGGGGAAAAGAGAAAGATAATGTATCGCAGTCTCCTATCCATATCACCGTACATCACATTTTTCTTCTCACCTGTCCCATCCTCTTTCTTCCCCACGCACCCCATCCTATACACGCACACGCTCTTCCTACCATGGCCAAAGAGGGAAAGACGGGAAGAAAAGCATCCGAATCATAGCCGTCGTCGTTTCAACCTCCTCTCCCGCTCACGCAGTCTCTCCTGTTCTAGACGGTCCTCTTCCTGATCCTCCTTACGGGCAAGGCGGGAACTGAAGGCCTCTTCCTGATGAACGTCAGCGGCCGTAGCCTCCATATCATCATCGGAATCATCGTAGTGGGATTGTTGGTATCGTTTGCCAAAGAGTTGACCAATGACTTTAGATAGCTCCGTTGGGTCATCTTCCTCATCATCAATGAATCCATCCTCCTCTTCCTCCTCTTCGTCGTCATAACGATCCGCATGTCGGGATGGATAAGAAGGTCTTTGTCGATTTGGGAAGGAGGATGTCCTCGACTGGGAGGACGAGGGCCTTGGAGGGAAGGGCGATCTTGATTGGGAGGAGGTGGATCTCTGAGGTAGGGTTAATTGACTTTGCCGGAACTGACCTGGTCTGATCGGACCCGCCCGGTCCTGATTAACCCCCTTTCCTTGCCTAACCTCGCCTCCTTGGTCGTCCTGATCAAGTCGCCGTTGCCTGCGCTCGTCCATCAGATCGGCTACGGATCTTTTGTCCCTGGGTCTTTGATTGACCGGGATAAGGCCATTGTTGGATGAAGTGTGTTTTCTTCTATCTTTTGGAGGGAGAGAAGGAGGAGGAGGAAGAGGAGAAGAGGAGCCTTGCAGTTTCTCTCGTCGATTGGCCTCTGAACCGGGTTTCGGAGCCCATGGGGAGGGTTTGGAGCCCCTCCTTGCCTCAGCAGCTCTTTTTGCCTCGGCAATTCTCCTGGCTTCAACAGCCTTTTTCTCTTCAGTAGACTTCTTGGAGACCTCGGATGATTGGGGACGAAGGGAAGCCTCGAGAGCCAGGAAGGCAGCAGACTTATTGGTACCTCGTCCCTGCATGGCCTCGATGCGCTCATCCATGAGTTGAGCCACGGTCCGAGTATCTCGTCGACGTTGACTGACCGGGGTTAGGGTGAGATGAGAGGCAAGGGAAACATTAGGTTCCACGCGCATTTTGGAGCCCATCTTTCGTTCAGGATTGGAACGACGACCTGTGGTGGCAGAAGCCTTGGATTTCCCCCTGGAGACTGGGGGAGGAAGGAGAGAGGCAAGGCCGCCGGAGAGATACTTTGCGGATCTAGCCCTCCGGTCCACCTCGACTCTCCTAGCCTCCTCCTCCTCCCGTCTCTGCCTAATCTCGGCAACCTTAGCAGCTCGTTCGGCCCGTTGTTTACTCAGTTGCTCCTTTTTTAACTGCTGTTCTCTATGCTCCCTCTTACGCAGTTCGTCCTTCTTTTCCATTTCCTCCTCCCTCCTAGCCTGCTCTCTTGCCCTTTCCTGAGCGGCTCTCTCCTCCTTTCTGATCCTGCACAGCCTGTCCTCGGCCTCTTTTGTATTTTGCTCGGCCTGAGCCATGAGAGCTTCAAAGGAAAGGTTCATGGTGGGATAAAGAGAGAGGGTAAGAGTGCGTGTGTTTGTGTATTTGTGAAGGGAAGGGAGGGAGAAAGAGACAGAGTAAAGAAATGTGTGTGTGTGTGAGGAAAATGGTCTGGTATAAGATCTGCCCTTCTCTTTTATAGACCGACTCTAGTATACACCCATCTATCCCCTGTTCAACTGGATCAGTGCGGGTAAGCTCCGCCACACAAGCCTCATCCTTGGATCTGGAGGGATGATAATAAGGCGAGATCACTGACGTTTGTCTCCTTATCCATCAATGACGGACTGTGCCATGACACTATATCCTCTCTTTTCTTCTTCTCTCTTTCCCGCGCATAAAAGTAACCTTCTCTATGTTGACATGTAATGATAAAGTGGCAATCAGGATGCTCAAGAGAAAGGCCCGTCCAAGTCAACTGATGGAAAGGAATGTCCACGGTCATTCAGGGTACAGCAAGGTCAAACTCCTCCATGCTGTAATTATCTCCCTTGACATGTACATGTCACCTGACTTGGGCAGAGTATGGCCTGGAGTATTCCTCACGGTCACTCTCCACGGATTATTGAGTCTCCGATGCGGAACCACACAGAGACCGGGAAGGAGCACATCGCCTCATCGCAATGTTCTCACCCTACTGCCCCATCACCACATTAGAACTAGTCCTCTCCATCATGCGTTGTCGTCAGCGCTCACGTCCACGTACGCCACACACGTAGGTATGGAGTGATATGCAGACCCTATTGTTCCCAGCTCCTTACAAGTATAAATACAGGCCCTACATGACTCTGCTAGGGGCTCCACTTCCTTCTGGATCATCTCCTCCACTCTATTCCCTCCTTCCTTCCCTTTTCTCCCCTCCCAAAAAGCGGATGTTCTCTTGCTTCTGTCGTCCTCGTCCCACTCGCCTTCAACCTCCTAGCTACGCTGCTGCCACAGCGGAAAAACCTCTATTGCACAAATCAACCAGTCGTCGCTCTTCTCTTTCTTTCTTCCCCCGTCGCTTCCCCCGTCCCAGTAAAATGAGTTCTCCAGCTGACCTCAAGGTCGCCACAGCCGCCTTTTCCGGTACCTCTGCTTCCGAGGGTGAGGGAGTGCAGAAGAAGGAGCTCTCTGAATACGAGTCCACTTTCCAGTCCGACCCCAGGAACCTCCTGGCCCGAAACGCCCTAACCCAGGGTAGGATTGGAGATGTCCTCCTATCGAGACCCAAGGTGCTGAAGCACCCAGGACACTTTAATGTTCGGGTGGATCCAGAGGGCAAGGCCACCAACCAAAAGGCGTCGGGTCGCTGTTGGCTCTTCGCTGCCACCAACGTCATGAGGCTTCGTATCATGAAGGAATACAATCTGGAGGATGCTGAGCTCTCCCAGCCCTTCCTCTTCTTCTACGACAAGGTGGAGAAGGCCAATTGGTTTCTCGAACGCGTCCTAGACCTCCGGGATTCCCCCTTGGATGGACGGGAGATGGAGTTCCTGTGTCGGGACCCTGTTCAGGATGGGGGGCAATGGGATATGTTTGTCAATCTCGTTGAAAAGTACGGTGTAGTCCCCAAGGCCGCTTACCCCGAATCCGTCCAGACTTCAGCCTCCGCCCAGGTTCGATGGCTCCTCACCTGTAAGCTCCGGCAATGGGCCGGGGAACTTCGTGATGCCCATCGCCAGGGCACGTCCCTAGAGGAGCTTCGGACCCGAAAGAAGGCGATGATCGAGGAGACCTACCGTATCCTGGCCATTGCCTGTGGTGAACCCCCCAAGTCCTTTGACTGGACCTTCCGGGATAAGGATAAGAAGACCAAGGAGATTCGCTCGCTCACTCCGGTGGAGTTCTACAAGGAACACACCAAGTACCCAGCCACCCAGACTGTCTCCCTCATCCACGATCCCCGTAACCCTTACCAGGCCCTCTACACGGTCCAGTACCTGGGCAATGTCCAGGGAGGCAGGCCTGTCCTCTACATTAACCTCCCCGTCGACCAAATCAAGTCCCTGGCTGTCAAGGCCCTCCAGGGGGGCAAGGCAGTGTGGTTTGGATGTGACGTGGGAAAGCACTTTGCCAGGTCCAAGGGTCTCATGGACATGAACGTTCTGGATTATGACCTGGGCTTCCAAGTCCAATTTTCGCAGGATAAGGCCGATCGTCTTCGGTACGGAGAAAGCGCCATGACCCACGCCATGGTCTTCACTGGAGTGCATCTAGAGGAAGGGACTGAACGTCCCCTTCGTTGGCGCGTCGAGAACTCGTGGGGCGAGGATACGGGGGAAAAGGGGTACATGGTGATGAGTGATGAATGGTTCTCCGAGTACACGTATCAGATCGTCCTGGAGAAGGAGGATCTTCCCTCTGAGGTCCTGGATCTCCTGAACCAGGACCCCACGGTCCTCCCACCCTGGGACCCCATGGGCAGCTTGGCTTGAGTGTGTGTGTGTGCGGGAGGGGAGGGGAGGGGGGAGGAAGCTAGTGGAGAATAATAAAGTCTTTTGATCTCGAGCCACGAAGGACGATGTACAGACGTTTAGGGATGCACGCTACAACACACCACTCAAGGTGTTCTTTTATTGCTCCTGTCAGGCATTGTCATCGCCGTTGGAAATAAAAAAGAAAGTAAAGAGGAAAAAAAGAAAAAAAAGGAAGAGTAACCCCCTTTGATTCTACGCCCTCCTCCTCACCTCTTCATTCTACGCATCACCATTCTTCAAGGATTTACTCGTTCTTGGCGAGGATCTTCTGGATCTCGTCGTAGAAGGCAAGAACAAGGGCACCACCGGTTCCACGGAGGACGTTGGAGAAGGCACCACGGAAGAAGGCGGGGGTACCCTCAGCGGAGTAGAGCTTGCGGAAGCAATCGATGGTGGAGGTGTAGAGGATCTCACCACGACCGGCCTGCATCATCATACGACGACGGACGGTGTCAAAGGGGTAGGAGATGATACCAGAACCGGTGGGGAGGACCTGAGCGATGGCCCAGTTGGTCCAGAAGGAGGCGTTCTTGGGGTCGCTGAGGAGGGCGGACTTTGCGGTATCGAAACCACCAAAGTAGGCGGCACGGTAGACGATGATACCGGCGACGGAGATGCTGAAGCCCTGGTAGACACCACGGAAACCGTCCTGCTTGACGATGGTGGAGATACAGTTACCGAGCCCGGTGAACTGCCTGTTCTTGCCGATACCGCCATCGACAG